>PVJX010007957.1:0-68035 GCA_004027295.1 Dolichotis patagonum | reverse complement strand
AATTGCATGTATATTTGAGTGGGTAAGATGGATGACCATATTGTTGTTTTTGTCAGATCGTGGAGCAGAACTGTTAACAGTCTCACTGTTTGAATGTCTACTTTACATGTTTTAACTTTGTAATTTGAACAACTATTTCCAAGAAGTCAGTATGTAATTAGTCAAGTAATAATTTCTTAGGTTTTATTGCTGTTGTACTTTTCCTTTTTTCCTCGGAATACTGTATTGTCGCTACCCTTTATTCTGTTTTATTTTGTTTTGTTTTTTTCTCTTTGAATAAAATTATTTTAAAAAAGTGAAAAAAAACCCCAAAGTATTGCAAAACTAAAGCAGAAAAAATGAAACATGCAAACAACAACATCAGCAATAAAAAAAAAAACCTAACCTTACATTTAAAAAAAAGTTGAGATCTTAGTTTTTTTTTTAATGTGGAAAAATATCAGTATACTTCTATATTTTAGGAAGTAGCTAGCAAAGGAGAAAACCTGAGGCTCCAATAGCAGGAAGAGGAATCCACTTTAAAGCCTTTCATCTGTAATTTTTGGACACACATTCTTGTGTCCGTAGTACAAAGACCTAGTCCAGAAGAGGTGTGGCCCTGCATCTACTTGCGTGTATCACAGGCATTTGGTTTGGAGGGTTTGCATCGGACAGTAATTCTCCTTGGTTTCTTTTCTTCTTTCCAGACAGGCACATGCTTTTCCTGGCTGGAGAGTCTAGGGGAGACCCCTCTTCTCCCTGGGACCTGGTTCAACCTCCTATCCTGGCTGGTGGCGCTGTGGGGTGGGTGCTCCCCTTTTCTTGGATCATGCTAGAGATTATCACCCACAAGTGCTAGGCAGGTGACTGACAGGTGGCAATTGTAACAGGGTGAAAGAAGGGTGGTTAGGCAGGGGCAGTGAGAGGAACATCTGAAAAAAGAACAGAAAAGCAATAGTTCTGTTTCTGTGTGAACTTTATATACCTCTTCTGCATTTTCTGTTTCCTCCTTTTCAGAATCATTGGTCATTTGGCCCCTCATAATCACGTTTGCATCATTAATTGTGTTTTTTAAGGAATGGCCCTAAGAAGCAGAGAGAGTGTTAATGACTTTTTGTATCTGCTTGTGCATTGAATCATAAAAGCAGCCATTTCGGACTGGAGATGCCGCTCAGTAGTAGACTGCTTGCCTAGCATGCGCAAGGTCCTGAATTCGATTCCAGACACTGCTAAGCAAACAAGCAAGTGACTAAACAAACAAAGTTGCCATTGTTGTGATGTGTAATATACAAGTGCCTTGTATGTTTTAAGGCTTGTGTTTGCTGCAAACTGAAACTGAGTCTCAGCCTGATGTATTAAGAACAGGAGCGCAAGGAAACATGTCAGGAGCGCTCACTCTGTTCCAGGGGCCTCAACAAACTGTTTATATCTATACCTGATTTAATCCTCTCTCAACCATCCTGGGAAGTTGGTCGTCAGATGAGGAAAACAAGGGATTGAGGTTAAATAATATCTAGGGTCACATTCAACTCACCAACAACACATCTGGGATTTTTTTCAGGTGCTGGGATAACAAGTACTCATCACCTTAGTCTACTCATAGCTAGGATTTGCAGGCCTATACCCTAAATCCAGGTTCAGTGATCTTTCCCAAGACATTGTAACCAATTCCTTATTATATGAGCAACTTCAGATTAAAAGTGAAACATTCAGTTTTCACATGAGATAGCCAGAAAGAATAAACTTTAGACTTTTAATCAAATGTCCTGCCATTCTGCTTCTATTTGAATACTATGTACTTTTCCTTTCTTTCTTTCTTTGGGATGTTGCTTAGCCTCAGAAAGAAGCCTCTTTTGTTCCCTGTCTCCACTGGTGATAAAGGGCACAGAAATAGAGAAGGCCAAGGCCATGGCAAACCCCCACCCTCAGCCGTGGTGATGAAACCGTAGTACCTCGATTCAACTAGGTACCACTTTATCACTTCTGATGTGAACGATGAGTTGGAGCTCGAAAGGTTCTCCAAACTGTGAAGATAAGCGTCATCTTCAATTTGGGTCATTTTAAAAAATATTTTCTCCATCCTGAAAGTTTTAATACTTCTTAACTTAGCACGCCATTATTTACTGCTAACTGTCTTGTCTAGCTTTGGGGTTCCTCAGTGTAGGGTAGTATGGGATAGTCTTCATTTCCTGTCTGCATCAAGTCTCCTCACTTTATTGTTAAAGGTGATCTCTTTTTCTCCTGAATTGTAGCACACTGTCACCAAAAGTCTCTGTAGCTCAGCCACCCCAAACTCCATTTTGTTATTCATTTTGGACTACTAATTCTTTATTGAATAGACTTCCTTTTAATGAGGATTTGTGATGCTTAATTCTGTGTGTCAACTTGATTGAGCCAAAGGATGCCAAGATAGTTGGTAAAACATTATTTCTGGGTGCATCTATTGAGTGCGTTTCTGGAAGAGACTAGCATTTGAAACAGTAGAGTGAGTGAAGAAAGTCTCTCATCAGTGTGAGTGGGTAGCATCTAACCCATTGGGGGTCCAAATAGAAACCCCTCACCTGTGTTGGGGCTAAGATGTCCATCTGGTTTCAGAGCTCCTAGTTCTTCAGTCTTAACTTAGCCTGACTGGTTTCTCTGTTTCTCAGCTTGCAGATGGCAGATTATAGGACTTCTTGGCCTCCATAAGCATGAGAGCCAATTTCCATAAGTCAGTCTCTCTCCTTCTCCCCCTCCTACCTTCTCCCTGACTCTTTCCCTACTCCCTCCCCTCTCCTCTTCTTCTCTCTTCCTTCCATCTCTATTTTCTATGGTTTCTGTTTCTTTGGCAAACTTTGGCTACTGCAGGATTGTAGAACTTCCAGGAAAAGCACGTTGATCTCTCTTAGAATTAAAAAGGCATATAAGACAAAGTCTTATCCTCAAGGATGCTGTGGCTGTGGCAGGAATTTGTCATATTGTCACATTAGTTTATTCTCAAAGGACTTAGGTAGTATGAAGTACCAGGCAATGAGAACTGGGGATACCCAAATCAGTAAGATACGATTCCTGCCCACAAGGAGTTCACACAGAAGGGATGGCTAACTGGTGGCCTGAGGTATTTATTTGGTTGGCAATGTGATTTAATAGTTTCTCTCTGTTATTTATTGCTGCATAGCAAATCATCCTAATTGTGGTTTAAAACAACATTGATTCATTTTCCCTCCTTGCAGTTCTGTGCCTTACCCTGGCAGTTCTGTGGGTCTCCACCTGGGCAACTGCATTCAGTGGGAGTGGGGTGTCAGCCAGTTGGTTCTGGCTCCTATCTCTGAGGTCTCAGTTGGGTCAGCTGGTAAGGCTGGCTGCGATGACTTTACTTTTCTGTGACAATGTAGCTTCTTTCCACACAGGGTGTCACCCTCCTTTAGACTATCCTAGGTTCCCTTTGTGAAGGTAGAATATTCCAAGAAGGTCAAAGGCAAAAAGTCAAGGTCTTGGTTCAGTGTTGTAAATGTTAACTCCAACTGCATCTTATTGGTCAGTACAAGTCAGAAGTTTAGGCCAGAGTGTGTGTGTGTGTGTGTGTGCACGCGTTCGTGTGTATAAACTCCATTTGTGATGGGGGGGAGGTGTCAGTAACATCACCTGGCAAAGGATTGGCCCATAGGAATGGGAGGAATTCAAGACTATATTTTGCAGTATATTATGGTTGTCAACATAAAATCAAAAGTAAGTTTCATGTAAGCATCAGGTTTAGTAAGCTTTTCTTAAAAATGGGAGATTTAGCAACATGACATTAGAGCTGAGTAAATCCTGGACTATTTGGACTGGACATTCCACCTCTAGTTCAAAATAGAATCCAATACTCTTTAAAGAAGAAGAAGTAGGGTTTTTTAGAGCTGGAATGTTGTCTCATCTGTGGATGCTAGAGCTGATGCTTTTAACCACTATATTCACTATCATCACTTATTGTAAACCCAAATATCGAGTTCAGTCATCCAAGTATTGTAATCCTCTTTTTAGTCTTCCTCACAATCCAAAAGTTATATTTATAATCCCATTGAGATGTTATTGGAATCCCAGCAAGTTAATTCCAATCTACCACCTCCAATGTAACCCATGGTGAGAGTAAAGACACAAAAACATATTCCAGGTTAAGGGCAGCCAAGGGGTCCTAACCTAGTCCTCATGAGGACATGTGGACAAAGGCCTTGATCCTAGGCCTCTCCCAGAATTTATCTTGTGAAGGAGGGGGGTGCCTCAGAGATGAGTGACAGTGAAGATGGTGGGAATTACATGAGTAATTTGAGCTGGCTGGCCAGGTGTAAGAATGGCATTTCAGTAAATTGCAGAGATAAAGATATGCAGAAGCATCAATTCACATAATCTATTTAAGGTAGCAACTGAATTGGGAAGCTGTCGCTTCAGTTTCTGATATGCAAACTCTTGTGCCCTGGGGAGTCATAGGCTCTTTACCTTGAGGCTCATACGCAGTTGACATTCCTGGAGCTGACTGGCTCTAAACATCCCGCTGGTGCTCATATCCGGATATGGAGAACACTATGCAAAGAAACAGGAGACTGACACTATTCGAGGAAACAGGGGACTGTGGGCTTTAAGAGATTACATACCAGTACCTCAGCTAGCCTTATTTGCAATGCTTAGAGCCAATTGAAGATAGAAGGAAATACCATAGCCAGCTCTCTACATATCAGTATAAGGAAATAAGTCACCAAATAATCAAAGTCGCAGTAATTGTTTTGCATTCAAGGGGAGTCACTGGGGTTGTCTCCCACAGTCACTCAGTGGACTCCACAGATAATGATGTTGAAGAGTCACTACTGCAGTCACTCAGTGTGTATGAGTAAGATGGTGCCATGGAGAAAGTAATGCTCTTCAATTAACCAGGATCTGGGGGATTTAGCCTGCCTGGCAAGTTCAAGGTCGTGAGTTCGATCCCCCGTACCAACCCCCCCCCCCAAAAAAAACAATTAACCAGGATCTGGATTCTGGGACAAATGGATAGAGGAGGATGGGTGGTCTGGTGGCTGCCAGACTGATTTAGTTGTTTTACCAGCTCAGGCAAGAGTCATCTGTGGCATCTGAGTCTTAAACTTCAGAAGATAAGGACCCATTCTTGGGGCAGATAACTCAAGTGGCATGTGAGCCAGTGAACCCTTATGTTACAACGATTATTAACTATAGTCCAATAAGACTATAGGACCAATAGGATGCAGTTGGAGTTAACATTTACAGCACTGAACCAATGTAACCATGCCACTTTCCTCCTAGAAACTTTGTAGGTTGCCTATTGTTCATACTCTTGAGTATAGGTGTTAAAGCACTATTATATTAGGAAAAAGAAACAACCAAGGTAGACTGTGGACTATAGTTGATAATCATTGTCATTATGTGTTGAAGCTGGTGCATGATCTTGATAGTGGGGGAAGCTGCATACAGGTAGGACAGGAGGCAAATGAAACTATTTTCCATCCAACCTTGCTATGGCAATTCTAGGACACTTGCTGTGGCAAGTTTAGGAAATAGATAGTGTTGACTTCTCAAAAACTGCAGGACTCACAGCATTACCTTTCCTTCATAATGCTTAGTGCAGTTACTGTGAAACAATTATGCAATTACTATCTTTTCCACTTTAGATAATAGCTCCATGAGAGCAGGAACCATGATCACTGCTATATCTCCAGTGCTCAGAACAAGACTTGGCACACAGGGGTACTCAACACATATCAGTTAAAGGAGAAATCAATCTATAGAATTTACTGATTGATTTAATGAGAGAGGTGAGGGAAGGAAGGGACTGTGCTTCAGGGTGGCTTTAGTCATATTCTTGCTAGAGACCTCTCAGAGCTCCTCACTGCCTGTCCTGCTCTGCTTGATCTGTGCTGGGCTCTGCCTTCTGGAGTCCCTGCTTGACAGTTTAGCTCCTTATGCACCCTAGACACACCCTTCTGTCCAGCCTCAGAGCTCTGGCCCAGCACCTATAAATCTTGGACAAATTGTGCCTCTTTTTTTTTTTTTTTGTACCAGGGAATCGAACTGCTGATGTCATGCTTGCCAGGCGGGCACCTAGACCTCTGAGCCAACTCCCTGGCCCTAGATTTTTGTATCAATTACTCAAAATAGTAAATATGGGTCAAACATGGAAATCACCAGGATCTTTTGGTGTCCTTGGGTGGCCAGGGAGTAAATTCTTGTGAACCCAACCCCAGGCTTCTTCTAGAAAGGGTTAAAAATGCCCCAAGACTGAGGCAAGGCAGAAATCTCCTAATCTGGTGTGATGTTAGGGACAGAGATGTTCTGTTTGTCAGTTTGGGACAAGATCAGTAATAATTCTAAGGCCGCAGGGAGGGTGTCTGTTTCAGAAATGAGTCCTGGAGGGAGGTGGGATCAGCACTTTCATCACAATTGGAACATTTTAAGTAAAAGAAAATAAAGTGTCTTCCCTAGATACTGGCATATTTGTGTATACCAGGTCTACCTTACTTTCCTCCTATATAGTATTTAAAAATTATAAAGGCAGTACCTGCTCATCAAACCAACCAACCAACCAAACAAACAAAAGCTATAAAAATAGAAGACTGGGGCTATAGCTACTCAAGTGAGATACACACACACACACACACACACACACACACACACGAAGGAAAGGCCTTTGAAGCAGGAAGTGGAAAACTCTTCTTGTAGTTCTGCAGCAGAAAACTCCCCTTTAACACACACCAGTATACTTCAGCTAGTTTCTGTTCTAGTTCCAGTTGCTTCTGGCTCTTAGAAATGGCTCGTCACTGTGAGGCATAGCTGGTCACTATGATGCACAGTGTATAAACCAATCTCCAATTGACAATCTATTTTGCCTCTGTACTTCCTGCTTGCTTATCCCATATAAGCCCTAGAGCACAAGAGATCAGGGCCTGATATTCTGGGAATGGCCCTGATGTGTGCCCATTGATGTAAATAAGCCTCCTCCAGATCCTGGGTGTTGCTTTGGTGTTTCTGCTTGTCCTTGCTCTCCTTGCTCATTCCATTGTGAAATCAAGGCATATTTCTTGTTTTGGAGCTTGTGTCCCTGTGCTGTGCTCCCCACTTCCCCTTAGAGGTCAATCTATCATCTATCTCATTATTTGTATTGGCTTCTTGATTTCCCACAGTACAGCTGCACCATAATTCTAGAGAACAATCTGAGTATGCATAGCCTTTAATGCAGCAATTCTGCTTCTCAGAACTTGTCTTCCGGAAACACTTGTGCTAGTGTGAATTCTCTATGTACATGAGTGTGTATCACAGGATTGTTTGTCAATAGTGAATCATGAAACAAATCTGTTGATTTGTAATGTAATTGAGTGATGAAACCAACCACGTAGATATGAGGAACTCTGATGATTCTGTACAGCGTGCCATTATTAGGTAGTGCACATGCGTTTCTGTCTTTGCCTTTTTTGTCCTCTGCGTTTTTTGTCCTTTGTGTTTTTGTCCTTGCCACAGACAAGGTAATATTGGGTTACTCGTCCTGAGACCTGAACTCCTAGGTCTAAGCAAACAGGGAGGACACTCCTGACAGTAGCTTGCTCTTTTCTTTCTAACTTGCCTAGTGTTTCCTCTTTTCATTTCCTTCCCTCCCTTCTTTCCTTCTTTTTATATGAAAGGTAGAAGTCAGAATGGTGTTTTGCATTTTGCTTGCAATTTATGGTACAAAAATATAAAAATCATATTAAATGACATGTTCCTAAAAACTAAAAAGTATATCAAAACCCTGAAACCCAGAAAAATAGTAATACATTAAAAACAACAACAACAACAACAACAACAACAACAAAGAATTAACTGCTTGACATGTGTTTGCTTGACTTTTGCCTTTGTGTGGCCATCCCAGTTGAGGAGGCCCAGTGGCCATCAAAATATTGCTGAATGGCATTTCAGCACACAGACAGCAGGCAGTAATGTAACTGGCCCTCGTCTCCACCTTGAGTATTGCTTTCTGGCTCCCTGGAAGCCATCCCTCGTGACAGCAAGGACACAAATTCCTACTCCAAGGACAACAGCCAAGTTCTAGTTTGTATTAGGAAAACCATCCATGGCAAGCCTCGCCAGAAAAAATCAATCACATACCATCTTCCCCTCCCGTTTTCCTTTTGTACCATTGGCAATAATCCTCAAGTGGGTCTTCCAGGCCCAGAGCCACATTAACTCAGTGCAGTTTTCAACTTTATTATTATGCAAAAATAATATATACTCAGTAGAAATCATATTTCAATCTTTTTTTCCTTTCATGGCTAGCAATATGTGCAATAGGACGCTGTCAAGGTCACGAGGTTAAGCAGCCAGGCCTCTCTCGTGTGCTGTGTTGCTGAGCTAGGATGTTTGGTAGGTTGGGTGCACTGAACACCTTTTGACTTATGATTTTTAATATTAATTTTATTGGTACATTTTAGATATACAGAATGATCATATTCATCACAGAGAATTTGTACCTGAACATAATATATCTTGACTCTTTTTTCCCCCATTCCTCTCCCCTTTTTACAACCCCTCTTCCCCACCTTATTTACAAAAGTTTTGTTTCCATTTTTCCTTCTATTTTTTCTTTCTTCTTCCTTCATTTTCCCCTCCCCTCTTCCTGTTCCCTTTCCCAGTTGAGCATTTTCTCCTATTTCACAATATTTATTATACATTTTGGGCCTTATTTACCTTTTCAGTTTTTCACATCAGAGAAACAATGTGATGTTTATTTTTATTTTTTATTTTTTTGGTACCAGGGATCGTACTCACGACCTTGCGCTTGCCAGGAAGGCGCTTATGCCACTGAGCTAAATCCCCGGCCCAAATGTGACATTTAAATACATGTCCAATTTATTTCAGTTAAAAGTATGGTCTTAGGTTTATCCTTCTTTATGGCAGATTAGTACTTCATTGTATTAAAAAAAAACCTACATCTTTATTCATTCATCGGTTGATGGGCATTTGGGGTGTTTCCAAGATTTAGCTATTACAAACTGTGCTGCTATAAACATGGGTGCACATATATCACTGTGACATGATGCTTTTAATTCTTTCAGGAAGATATCAAGGAGGAGAACAGGTGGGTCAGATGGCACCTCTAGTTTTTGTTTTCTGAGGAGATATTTTCAATTTACGATGGGCTTATTGGATGTGGTACTTGTAAGTTGAGGAACATCTTTACAAAACTTCATGGTTTATTGTAGTACTTTTATTATTTCCTTTTTTGTTTTTCCTTTCTTTCCTTCTTTTTTCTTTTCTTTTTTTTAAGTACTGGTATTTGAATCTAGCGAGTGCTGAATCACATACCTAGTCCTTTCTATTTTTGTATTTTTTGATCTCATTAAGTTTTGATCTCATTAAGATCTCATTAAGTTGCTTGGGCTAGGCTTGAACTGGTGATCCTCTTCCCTCAGCCTCCTGAGTGGCCAGCATTATAGGCACACACCACCATATGGAGCTCATTTTTAGTTTGAAGCATTCGATTCCTCAGGGATTTGTTTTGCTATGAGTATCTATCTTACTTTATCTGGAAGGTTTCCCATTACCACAAGGTAATTTTTTGGAAAATACATTTTGGCTCCACTAATTGAAAGAGTATCTTTGCCATATATAAATTTAAATGTATAGTTGATCTTTGTAGATTTTTAGTCTGTCCCATCAAATAGTGTGCTTATTCACCCACCAGCTGCTCACAGTAGCTCTGTGATATGCTTTGATTTTGGTCTGGTCTAGGTTTCTGAGTGACAGAGCTGCTTCTCTTTCTGGAGCTTTGAGGGGATAGGCTCTATTATTCTGTCAATCTCAAAGTACAAGCCCCTCCTTTAATCAAGGTGAGCTTTCTCCTGGGAGACCCCTCACTCCTCATGCAAACATACTCCTGGTAAGATGTGCTCCCTAATGTTAGACACACTGAGACATATCTATTTCTACTAACACCTGAAGTAGGACCCTCCTGGACAATGTTGAAGAAACAGATTGGGTCCAGATTGCAGAAGGCCTCTAATACACCCGAACAAGTCTTAGCCTCATATTGTAGTAAGGAATCAACTGAATACATTAATTGATGTATTTGTATCACAGAGAGGCTTGGATCAAAAATTGCTGAGTTTCTCTTGTTGCTAGCTCATTGCTCACAAACTTTCTCATCCTCAGCCGAAATATCACCTTACCAGAGAGTCCTCATCAAGCCACTCCTTGCTTTATTTCTAATAAAATAATACTTGAAATGCTACTGTTTTCCTTTTCTTTCTTTTCCCATTCCATAGAAGAGGCAGATATCCATATTAGTCAATGCTATATTCCTAGGGCTTGGCTCATAGTAGATAATCAATAAATAGGTGCTGAAATTGTTGAATGAACTTGATCCAATATGTGAATTTAGCTGAAGGAGACTTTTAAAAAATGACCTGCTTGAGGGCTCACAACTCATTACTGGCAAACCTGGGTAAAAATCAGTCTACCTGGCCAAATCTATTGCACCCATGTGAACAGGTAGGAGGCAAGAGGTGAATTATCAGAAAGAGTGAAGAAGAAGGGATTTCTGGGATGGTGTGATGACATGCGCTAAAAATGAGATAGGGAAGAACAGACAAGATCTGTGAAAGGAAATCAAATACTTATTTGTGTGTTAAGGTTTGTCTAAATGTAACCCAAAACCTCATGCAGTTATGGGAGGGGCTTTCTGGAGATGACTGAACCTGGACCATGTGATTGATTCATAGTGCAATGCCAGGATTAGGGGTGTTGGAATTAAGGGTGGGTTGTTGCTGGATCAGTGCACTGATTGGACTGGCACTGCCCCAGTAGTGGTAGACTCCATGTAAGGGACAGAAAGAGGCTTGTCTTGCTCTCCTTTTATTACTCTTGCTAACTTCTACCATATAAACTGTTGCCCCTCTGCCATGTGATACTCTGCCTTGGAGACAGCCAATTATGGACTGAAACTCTACAAACTGTAAGCCTAATAAACCTTTTCTCCTTTAACTTCAGGCTTCAGGTATTTTTGTCTCAGCAAATAAGAAAAGTAACTAAAATAGAATTTGTTACCAGAAGTGGGGTCATTGCTGTGACTGTACATGACTGTGTGGTTCAGGAGCCTTTAGGAATGGCTTGTGGGAAGAGTCTGAAATGATTTGGAGACACCAGCTGGAAAAGTAGAGCTGGAATGCCATACTGTATGGGAGATTCTGGTCAGAGTTCAAGAGAACAGAAGGCTGATAGAAATCTTGCCAGTAAAGACCAGGTTCCAGAGTTTTCCACTGGGATAAAGGACTGCATTGGCCACTGGACTCCAGATGATGGGTGTCATGGCTTGGCAGAAAGTTTGTCTGCATCTTTCTCATGTCCACAGACTTTGCCTGAGACCAAGATTAAGGGTGATAGACTAATTAATCTGGCAGAAGAAATTTCAAGGCAGTCTAATGTTGAAGTGGTGGCATGGCCACTGTTGTGGGCCTTTAGCCAGATTTACGTTGAGAATCAAGAGTAAAGCACCCAGCAGAATGATCTAAAATATTGTGAGTCTGGCAGTAAAGAAGCTCCAGTAAAGCTATGGACTGAAAAGATATAGCAAGGGAGTTCTTGATTGCTGAGAAGAAACAGGAGACTAAAAAGGATGGCCTACGGGCATCACAAGAAGCAGCAGAACTCCACCCTTTGCAGCCTAATCTGCATAGACTCCATATGATATAAGGGACAGAAAGGGGCTTATCTTGCTCTTCTCCTGTTGCTTTTATGTCTTCTGCCACCATGAACTGTTACCCCTCTGCCATGTGACACCTTGCCTTGGTGCCTGCCAATTATGAACTGAAACCTCTACAAACTATTGGCCAACTAACCCTTTCCTCCTTTAACTTTGGGAGTTGGGTATTTTGTCTCAGCAATGAGAAAAGTAACTAAGACATGGTGCTAGGCCTAGTACTTCATCTGTGTGATCTGATTTACAACCTAGATTGTTGGTATTGTTATCCCCATGTTTATGAGCAAAGGAAATAGAGGCACAGAGTTGAAAGAAATTTACCTGTTTATGAACGAATTAGGGACCTGCCTTCCACACAGCCCCTTCAAACATAAGATTAAAGTCCAAGGGTTTTCCTTGACCATGATACCCTGTTTTGGTCCGTCAGTTGGAAGACGGTAGCATGAGTGGAGCATTCACTCAGAGATGGAATGGTAAGCATGAGGTATGGCTCTCATCCTGCTCAGGAGGAAAAACTGAATTAAAATAAGGCAGAAGCTCCTCTGGTAATGAGGGCATAGTTTGTAATGGGAGGGTGGAGAGACATGGAGACTCACTGTGAGGGTCTTCTGTTTCAAGGCTCTCTAGAGGGGAAAGGACCAAGGAGCCAGGTAGCCAGAGCTAACACGGGATCACCTTTTCTTGTTCTGAATTTCAAACTGCTCACAAGAATGGGGCCTGCGGCATGAGAGGGGGCTGACAGACGGAGTCTAGTCCAGGCAGGGATATCTGGAGCCCCTTTCCTCCTCTCAGTTGACACCAGGGCTCTCCTGGTCCCTTGCCTATAGTATCCTCACACAGGTGGGCCTGCAGCCCAGATATTCCAGGGCAATCCTGACTTGAGGTTCGCTTCCCTTTGTCCCCATAGGCACACTTGTCAGTCTCTGTTTTAATCTGGAAAGGAAGGTCCTCCAAGCCTCAAATGTAGACCCTGCCTCCCAGGGCACAGTGCCAGGTTCTGTGCAGGCCACAGGCTGTAGAAAGCGTTCTTTGTTCGAAGAATGCCTCCAGGGCCTAGATTTTGAAGGTGGCCCCCCAGCCTAGGGTAGTCCCAGACCATGGAAACCAGTCCTGAGCTTGTGGGTCAGGGGTGGAAAGGAGACCTCTGGGGCTACCTTACCAGCCAGACCCTCACTCCCGCCCTTCCCCTCCCAGCATAGCTCACATTTGCTAAAAATGGTTTTCATAAACAACTGAAGTCTGAAACTCTGGCAGCTCCCCCTCTGCCCTTTCACCCCTGGGGGCTTCAGGGGGGTCTGGGCTGTCGGCCAGCCCCAGACGGTCCCCAGACTGCTGTGGGGAGCGGGGAGTCAGGGCTGTTACCCTTTCCTTCCTGCTTGGTCTCCAGCCCAGGGTTTCCTCAAGCCCCAGCCTCCCTACTCTGCCCTCCTTTAACCCTTTCCTCCAAGGGAACAGTGGGTGAGGTCCCACTTTTCCTGGAAAGGCTGGCAGGCCTTGGGAGAGAGGGAGTCGCGTTCCAAATCTCACAAGGGAGTCTCTGAAACCAACTTTCCCCTTCTTGTCCTTTCTTCCACTAAGGAAAGGGGACTGTGGAAGGAAACTAACTTTCACCCCGGGATTCTGGCTCAGGGCCCGAAATTCGGGTGGAAGGCAGAGGGTTCTAGGACCCTCTCCGCCCCTCCTCCTCACCCCGCCTCCCCTCTCTCTTCCTCCGCGCCCCTTTACGTGGTCAGGCAGAGGAGTTCACCCGGGAGGGACAGGCTGGGCGCAGAAGAGGAGGCGGTGGGGGGGGGGCGGGGGAAGGGCCGCTGGAGCCCGGCCGGTCCCACCCCCAGCTCAACCGGGGCAGGAAGAGCTCGGTCGCTGGAGCCGCCGCGGAAAGGGACGGAGGGCGGGCGCCGGGGCCTCCGGGTGGGTTCCAGGCCCTGGGAGGCGCCCGGAGCTGGGGGCGCTGTAGGGGAGGGGGCAGGGCTTAGCGCCTGTGCCGGGGCGCCTGGCGCTCCGGGACCTCGGTGACGCCGCGGTCTCCCTCTCCAGCCGCGGGAGGGGCAGCCATGCTCCTGTCTGGGGGTGAACCCCCGGCGCTGGAATGGTTCATGGTGCAGACAAAATCGAAGCCGCGGGTGCAGCGGCAGCGGCTGCAAGTGCAACGCATCTTCAGGGTCAAGCTGAACGCCTTCCAGAGCCGTCCCGACACCCCCTACTTCTGGCTGCAGCTCCAGGGGCCCCGGGAGAACACGAGCAAAGCCAAGGTAAACAGTCCTCCCGCCCCTTCCATCTTGGTCTCTCTTCTCCTTGCTTCCCGGGAGGCAGAGTTTCCCAGATGTGCCCGACCTGGATTCGGCAGTTTGGCCTACAGGTACCGGGACGTCCTCTCTCCACAGCTGCAGCACGGGCTCCTTCTCTACCGGCTCCTTTTCTCTGGTGGCTGGTTTCTTTTCTGCCCCACCCCTCTCTGGCATGTCACTTGTGTCCTCCAGTGCGCTAGGATAGCCTGCACCGTCTCCCTCCCCGCAGGCTTTTCCTGGCCAGGCCCTAGTATTCACTCACTGCCCTCCTGTTCCATCTGGGGAGCCGTTTAAAGGTCCTGCATTTCTGTGGCCTCTGGGATACATCTCTTTGTTCTCCATCCTTCTGTGTCCTTACATCCTGGGCTGCCTTACTGAGTGCTAGGACTGAGACACTCCTAGAGTAATGATGACATTTTACAGATGAAATATTGAGGGGTCTGCCTGAGAATTCAGGGTCAAATAAACATGGGGTGGTGGAGTTAGATCTGAACTTAGGTAGGTAGGGCTCTGGGCTCCCTGCCTCACACTCTTGATGTTGTAGGTGGCCTCATAAAAGGGCTCCGGGTGAGGTGCAGCTGCTCTGGAAGACCTTAGCCCTTGGTGATGAGAGGTAATCCAAGACGAAGATGGTCGGCTTTCTGATGAAATGGCCTGCTGCTATGTGGGGCTGCGCACTGAATGGGCCAGGTCACAGCTTGTCTCTCTGGTCTCTCACAAGCTTATCCTGCACTTGGGCCTCTCATTTCCACCCCCAATCTCGGCCAAGGTCGCCCTCTTTGCTCAGATTCCCCTATCTTATCTCTTGATGGAGGCATGTACATACTGTGTCTGCCCCAGACTGGTTTCCCCAGACAGACAGACACACACTTTCTGCTCACAGCACCCCCCACTGCCATCCTAACTGGTCAAAGCCAGGGGTGGGGGGACCCCAGAACAGGGGAAGTGTCTCCCTCAGCCTCTTTGAGCTTCATCAGCAGTTTTTCTAATTTTGACCCTGTGGGTTGGGGTGGGGTGGGATGAGAGTGCTATAAGAGCAATAAACCTAAGAATCTGGGGGAGGGTAAGTTAGCAAAAGGAGTCTTTTGAGTTCTTAATCTTTTAGTTACTGTGAAAAATCACACTCGAATAAGGAGCAACAGTTTCTGACATGCCCTGCTCCGTGTGGCCTGCTGAAATCCTGGGTGGCCTTCTCCAGGCCTGCCAGTTCCAGCTTCCCCTGCTTCCTCCTTTAGGATCTCTGGGGCCATGGATACGCGCACACACTGTAGGTCCCCACTTGGAGTACAGCAAAATGAACATGGGGGCTCCCTCACTTCCCTTTCCCAGCCCCCATTCTCCTAGGGGAAAGTCACTTGTATTACTGAAGTGTGAAGGGATTCTGGGTAACTCCTTCCCTTATCACACAGATGAACAGGAAGAAGAAATTTTGGGGGCAAGAGAACAGGAAAGGTGGGAAGAATAAGGTTTTGTTCCAGATCTAGGTTTGATGTGCTGTCGCCAAAACATGGCCCTTATAGAATTGTGTGGTGGTGGAGTAAAATTGGGGTTTTCTACATTGTAATACCTTCATTCCAGGGGATTGGACCCAGGGAGTACTGAGCCACATCCCTAGCCCTCTTTATTTTATTTTGATGCAGGATCTCGCTAAATTGCCCAGGCTGGCTTTGAACTTTTGATCGTCTTTCCTCAGCCTTCTGAGAAGCTTAGATTACAGGCACGTGCTGCCATGCTCAGTGACCTGGGCTAAGTAATTTGTCCTGCCCTTGAGCCACTTCCCTTACTTAAAACAATGTAATAATACTCATTTCATGGGGAGGGGAGGTTGTGAGAGTCAGCTGAAACAGTGCATACTTAAGTATTTTTGCAAAACGTGTGAACTGTGCAAAATAAATGTCAGATATTCTTATTAACTAACTGTATAACTGAAGAAGTTCTTTTCTCTCTCTGAGTCTTACTGTCTTTGTAAAGTAACAGGCTTGGATTAAATGCTATGTAAACACTTTCCCCAAGCATAAAGCTGTCTTGTGATTTCTACGTGGAGGTGGTGTGGCTGACCCATTTCTAGCTGTAGGGGGATAGAATCTTATACTTGGTACACAGGCTCGCTGGTAGAGATTTCAAGGTGGGGAGAGGGGAGGGTGGGGTGGCTTGTTTGGGTAGAGGAGTCAAGAAGGATGCAGGCTCATCTGAATAAGCGCCTAGGTGTGTATTTCTATCATATATACTTGGCTTTCCAGGAAAATCTCTGTAAAACTCAAATGCCTTTATTTACTTATTTTTGATAACTGGGGATCGAACTCATGACCTCTCGCGTGCCAGATGGGCACCGTGCCACTGAGCTGTATCCCTGGCACCTTTATATTGTTTTGTAGTGGTGGGATTTATAAAAGATGAAGGACATGGCTGCACATCGGATTCCCAAGGGCTGAAACAAACCCTGGGGAAGTGTGGCTTCTTGGTGGTGAAACCAGCAAGTGGAGAGGGGAGTTAGACTGGAGGAGCCCAGGGACCAACCCTGCTCATGCCGCCTGCCCTTGCTGGTGGTGATGTGAGGATGCACTGAGCAGCAGAATGGTGAGAGGATGGATGTATTCCCTTCTTTTCTTTGTGGAGGGAATGGAAGGCGGTAATGGGGACCCCAAAGACAGAAGCAGTAGGAGAGGTGACCTCTGGGTACTGGGTTGGGGCGCTGTGGGGCAGGCTGAGGCTTGCTAGCCTTGGCTTGGCTGTTAGTGGAAGTTGAACTGTCCCTGCTCCACAGTAACTAGGAGTGAAACTGTGGGGGTTGGTTGTGGTCAGGGGAGCTCTGGACTTGGCTCCTGGCGACCCATTGTTAAGATTTCAGAAACTATTAAACCAGTGAAATGCTATCTTCAGACATAGTGGGATTATTTACACCACAGAAATTTGCAAATACTGCAAATAAGGGATCTCTCTGCACCCTGTACTGATTGCCAGACGTGTACCAGCGTACTTACTTGTGCTGCAAGCACCCTGTCCCTCTTTTCCTTTAAATTTTTCTTTTTTTCAGCTAATATACATTTAAAAAGTCCAATAATTTTTAAAAATATTTGCAAATTTAAAAATGGTTCCCTGCCCTATCCTTTTCAACTCCTTTTTTTTTTTTTTTTTGGTCTTTTTTCTTTTTTGGTACCAGGGATTGAACTCACCATCTTTGATCAATTTTGGATGTTATCTTTTTTCATTCTCATTATATATGAAGATTTAGTTCCCTTACACTGCCATTCCTTTTTTCTTCCCAATATAGTTCTGTTTCTTTTTTACGTTAAATCTTTATTTAGTAATAGTAAATCTTTATTTACTAGTTGTTGTCTAGTTATGTCTATGCATATCGTGCATTGATGTTCACGAAGTATATTATGTTTTTCTTTTCTTTTTTTGGTACCGAGAATCAAACTCAGGACCTTGTGCTTTCCAGGCAGGGTGCTATGCCACTGAGTTATATCCTGACCCCACAATTTTATTTTCTTTTTCCTTTTTTGATTTCACTAAAGTTAAGAATTTCTTTTTCTTCAGTTTGTTTGTTTTTCTTTGCACCCATTGATAATTCTTACACTTCCTAGTAGCTTCTCAGTATAGTTTTCTATAGGTTCATATGCTAGTTGGCTTTCTATCAATGTGACAAAATACCTGAGGTAAACAGTTTATAAAGAGGAACTGTTTATTTTGGCTTATGATTTCAAAGATCAGTCTTCTAGTTGCTTGGTCTTCTTACTTTGGGCCTGTGGTAGGTACAGTATATCCTGGTGGGAGTACATGGTGGAGGAGGCTTCTTCATTTCATGGGAACTGGGAAGCAAAGAGAAAGAAAGGAAGGGACCAGGACCCAAATATCCTTTCAGGGCCATGTGACCTCACTTTCTTCCAATAGGCCTCACCTCCCAAAGGTTCTACCCCCTCCTACAGCACCAAGCTGAGGACCAGGCCTTCAACACTTGTGCCTTTGGGAACCTTCCAGATCTAACTGTAGCAGTTAGTCTGCCCCTTCAAGGTGTTCTTTAGGTTCTAAGTTATTTTCTTGTAGACATCATCCTTTTGTGTGGTCAGTTACTTTCTAGGCATGCAGCCTGTCATTCTGAGACTTTGGTGTGCTGGCCTCCTTGGCATGCCTTTGCCATTCTTCTTGGTTAAATTCTTTGTTTCTTGGACTACTTGATTTTTTCTTTCTTGGGTTGATGGGGCATATCCATCAGTAGTTTCATCAAGTTAAAAATATAATACATAGCCAGGTATGGTAGTGCATGCCTATAATGCTAGCACTCTGAGACTGAGGCAGGAGGATCTCAAATTCAAACCCAGCCCGGGCAACTTAGTGAGATTCTGTCTCAACAAAACAAAACAAAACACCAAAAAAAAAAAAAAAAAAAAAAAAAAAAAAAAAAAAAACCCACAAAAAAACAAAGAAAAAGAAAATTCAAGTGTGTTGAAGGTGGTCACCAGCATACATATCTTTTGCCACTGACCACACTCTTTGTTTTGTGGCACTGGGGATTAAACTTAGGGCCTTTCTACTGAGCTGTATTTGCAGCTCTTATTTTTTATTTCAAAACAGAGTTTCACCAAGTCCTTAGCTTCCCCAGGCTGGCTTCAAACTTGTGGTACACCTGCGTCAGCCTCAGGAGTTCTGGGATTATAGAACTGTGTCACCACCCTTGACTCAACATGCTTGAGTCCAGTTGCCTTCTGTGATGACAGTTTTCGTCCTAAAACAGTGCTAGCATAATCAATGGTCAATAATGATTTGCTGAATGGATGAATAAATTTTGATATCTGTCTTCACTGTCATTCTGGGGATTGTCTTTGCTTCTTTATTACGTTAACTCTCTTCTCTCGATTTCCTTCCTTGATTTGCTAGAAAATTGTTCCGTTAGTGATGCTACTGTTTAAAGGTCCTTTCCAAAACTCATGTTAAAATGGAATCGCTATTGTGACAGTATTAAGAAGTAGGACCTTTGAGGGGTGATTAGGGCATGAAGACTCTGTATTGTAAATAGGTTCCTGCTGTCTGGAGAGGATAGCGTTAGTGACCATGAGATGAGTGTAAGTTTGTCTCCCTTGCCATTTGTATGTCAGGCTCACTCCTGTGACTTTCTGCTATATTAGAACACAACCAGAGGCCCTGGCCAGATGCCAGTGCTACACTCTTGGACTTCCCAGCCTCCAGAACTGTGAGCCAAACAGATTTCTGCTCACCATAAATTGCCCAGTGTGTAGTATTCTGTTACAGCAGCAGAAAATGAATGAAGAAAAATGGCTTCCTAAGAAAGGTTTATTATTATTATTATTATTATTATTAATTTATTTTTTTTGAGTCAGGATCTTGTTTTAGTTTGGGCTGATCTTGAATGCACTCTGTAGCCCAGGATGGCTGCAAACTTGCAGCAATCCACCTGCCTCAGCCTCACAAGTGCTGGGATTACAGGCGTCTGCCACCATGCCTGGTGAAAAGTTTTATATAGTAGGAAAAACATGTTGCATATCTGTGTGATTGAGTTGCGTACCTGAGGACCATGTGATTGATAGTTGGCTGTACTGAATTATATTTCTGAAATATAAAGGCAGGAGCTGATCAGACCCCTGGATACCTGTAGGGGAAATGGCAGGGAATAAAGACAAAGTATAATATCCAAGGTACAAGAGGACCGGGAGGAACCTGCCTCTGGTGGACAGGTATAGCAGTCTCTGTGGTTGACTCTGTGGCAAGAAACGTGGGGGAGGTGTAGTGTACTTTTCATGGAACAGAAACTACAGTAAATGGCGAGCAATTTAATGGAGAACAAGTCCTTCTCTGTATCAATATGCCTGCGTTCTTTAGACTGTCCTCAGCAGATGTTATGTTGCCTTAGGAACGCTGTGGTTATGAGCTTTCTCTGTGCAGCCAGGAAGCATGTGGCCTTTTGCAAACTTCTCGGCTCCTAAAGCAGCTCTCCCGTGGAACCCCAGTGACGTAGTCTGGTCCCCAGTGATACTTGCTTTTTGTTTCTGTAATTGTAAAAGTTGAAACTCCGTAACTTGAGATTGTGCTGCATCATCTGACTTGATGTCCCTTGTTACAGTAGTGGCGTTATGGCAATGAACGTATTTTGGGGGGTATGTGGTAGACCCTGCTTGTCACCAACTTTTTTAGCTTCCTAGATTGTTTTCTTCACTTGCTCCAACGTCATCAGCCTTGCCACTTGTATAGTCATCAGTGGCTGAGGTATTTCCTCCAGGGTCCCAGGAAATCATCAAACCCATGGTAGATTCTGCAGCCACCCAGCCTACCAGTACGAGCCTTTTCACGCAAGACCCTGGAGGAAATACCCTTGGCAAGTGGTGTGAATCATATGAGAATAAGTGTTTACAGAGACATGTACATATTGTAACTGCCCAAAGGATTTGGAATGGGAATTCTTTGCCTAGTGATTTATTTTATTGCGATGAAGACAAAGACCGGGAGTTGGATTGGTATTCCCTTTGGCAGGGGGTGGAATGGCTGGAGGAGTACACCACCTTGGCTGGAGCAGTACGTTGTTTATGAGTATATCCTGTTTTTCCATGATTGAAACATTGAACACTGGCATGTTTGTTCTCTTTGTAAGACTTAGCACAGCTTGGGCTAACGTTGAGCTTTTATAAGACTCAGTTCTCACATCTTGACAAGCTTTTTGATGATTTTTAAGATTTTTTTTGTGGTCCTAAATGCCCCAAGGGCCTGTTTACAGTCTTTATTTGTATTCTTGAAGGCCAGTTGTACTGTAATTTTAGCTGCTTGTGAATGAGGAATTTTGTCTGTGGACTGTCTCCTGTAATCTAGCAAGGAATTGAGCATATGGCTCCTTGGACCCTTGTAAAATATGTAAAAGAACTGAACTGGAGTACTCTCTTTGGGAACATCGTCCATGCTTGTTTTATCATCAGATGTATCTGCTTGTATGTTTTATTAATGTAAGATCACTGTTGCCCATGATCTGCGTAAGGACCTGTTCCCAGAAGCATATCCTCTGTGATTCCTGGTCTCCTTGCTGCCCTATTTTTGTCTGCCCGTTTACTGCAAGCTCTTGTAGCTGCATATTGGAACGGAGATATTGACCTGTCAGTAGATGAGAATGGTCTAATATCTTTTGGAACCATACGCAGGGCTCCCAAAATGGACCCTAGGAGTCCCAATGTGAATGGTCCCTGTATTCCATTATTCATTACATTCTGTTTTAACTCTTTTAACTCTATGAATTCTGTTTTAACTCTATCCTATGATGTTCATGTATCATTTGTTGGGGATGGGGGTCCTGTCTAATCGTAATAGGGAAGCAACAAGGCCCAGTGGGGTCCCCAGCCATCTTAGCTTGCTGAATTAGTTGTTGGTGCTTAGACAAACAAGGATGGCTTACACTAGCCTCTGAAAACTTAGGGGGTATGGGCTAAGCAAGAGTCTACTTTTTTCTTGGTCTCTTCTTTTTCCTCATCAGGGGGAGCAGTAGCAGTTGTGGTAACCATTGTAGCACACAAAGGTCCCAATATGGATTTTACCAGATTCTATGGTGCAGAGGTAGCGGGACAATCTGTTTTCCCCTAGCGTGGCCCTTTTTAAATTTCCGCACACTCTATTCCAATTCTTCACATCCAGAGTTCCTGTCTGCAGGAACCATGTAGAAGGGGCACTGGGCTTCTGGGTGCAGGAAGGAGAGAGTTAGAGGTTGTAGCCCGGCCACCCCTTCAGGTTTTTGCAAGAGCAGCACTGACCACAAAGACACCTGTGTACTGACCCAAGAACTGCAGCACCACAGAGACCAGCAATGACCCTGATTTTCACAACTCCACCTGAAAATGTACCCGTTATGCCTTCCTGAGCAGCTGTTCTGGCCCAGCACTCATTCCCCCCACCCCCACCCCGTGGCTTTTCATGTGTATAAGCCCCTGACTTCCTCCCCTCAGGGTCACTCTCTGTCCATGAGATGACCCCTCCCTTGTGCTAAATAACCTTCTTTGTGGCGGAGTGTCTCCATCGTCCTTGCGTGGGTTATGGTCTCATTTACCTTTCACATGTGTTGTACTTGACAACGTCTTGTAACACTTACCTGGGTCCCAGCCTTTTGAGTAATATATGCAGTAGCTGAACCTAAATCTGTTTTCCCACTAACAAATTTTGGGCCATTGCCCTAGTTAAGAAAACTCTTTTGAGGTGCTATTACTTACTTTCAATTCTACATGGCTGACTCCAGCGGCATCCCACGGAATCCCCCAATGTCTGCATTGCTCTTTCCTACTCTGGTGGACCTTCTCTTCTAAGTCTCAAATGCCTGTTCAGGCGCTAGGTGTCAGGGGCTGATCAGAACCCCAGATACCTGTGGGGGGAATGGCAGGGAATAAAGACAAAAGACAATGTCAAGGTCCAAGGGGACCAGGAGGAACCTGCCTCTAGTGGACAGGCACGACAATCTCTACAGTTGACCCACTTTTATTAGCAAGCAGGAAGCACAGGGGAGGGATGGTGCATGTTCATAGAACAGCAACTAGAATAAATGGAGAGCAGTTTAATGGAGAACAGGTCCTCCTCTGTATTAGAATGCCTGCATTCTTTAGATTGTTAGCGGCAGATGGTACGTTGTTCTAGGATGCTGTGGTTATGAGCCTTCTCTGTGCAGCTGGGAAGCATGTGACTTTCTTTAAACTTCTCTATTCCTAAAACAGTCCCACTGGCCTTGAAGCCATGGGACCCTAGACACTCAGCCTGGTCCCAACGCACTGACATCCTACCTTTGAGAAGTGTGAATGTATTCTGGCTTCTGGTACTTTATTTGAGATGTTTTTCTTCTTGGAAGTGTTTAGTTTCCTCCGGTGTTCAGGGGTCTCCCAGCTAGACTTCTTTATGGGTGAATCTGTTTTTTTCCTTTGTCACTTGCTGTTGTACTCAGTGGGTCCTTTTGTCTGGACTTCATGGTCTTCAGAGCTGGGAAATTTTGGGGGAGCTACTTGTTAATGATTCTTCCCCTGTGCCTTCCTGATCTCCTGTTCAGACAGAGTTTTCTAGAGGTCCTCTACTTTTCTTATTTTTTTCTCCTGTTTCCCAACTTTAACTCCGCTTGCTAGGATTTTTACAGCTTTCTTTCTTTCTTTCTTTCTTTCTTTCTTTCTTTCTTTCTTTCTCTCTTTCTCTCTTTTTTGAGACAAGGTCTTGCTATGCAGTTCAGGCTGGTCTTACACTCTCTTTGTAACCCAGGCTAGTCTCGAACTCACAATGATCCTCCTGTCTCAGCCTCCTGAGTGCTGGGATTACAGGCGCACACCACCACGCCTGGCTTTTACGGTTTTATTTTCCAACATTTTCTTGGCTCTTTCATTTCTGCCACCATTTTCTTCTGAGCTGCAAAATGGGAACAGGTTGTGCCAGGGACCACCCTAAACATTTCCTAGGTATTAGCTTGCTAAAGTTTTCAGTAGCCTAAGAGCTAGGAGCTGTTATTATCCCCATTTTACAGATAGGGAGGCAGGAGGATTGTGAAAAGTTTAAGGCCAGTCTGGCTACCTAGTGAGTTCAGAGCTAGCCCAAACTACATAGCCAGATCCTGTCTCAAAAACCAAAATCCAAACCAAAAAACAAAACAAAAAAAAAATAAAGAGAAACCATCGATTTTCTTCCCCAACATGCTTCTTCATTTTTATATACTGTTTTTATACTCTTGGAATGTGGGGTACATTTGTTAAGGTGAGTGTTTTCTGCACTTGTTCAGATTCACCCTTGCAAGGCCTTTGGTAAAGCTGAGGTTCAGGTGGCAGGAGCTAGATTAAGATGTCCATCAGATATTGTCTGTTTTAGACTGGTTGAAAAGAGATTATGCTTGGGTATAGTCCAGATCCTTCGGGAAGGGTTTGTAGGTAATGGCTTAGGTTGAATGGAAGAGGTCTGCATAATCCTGAGTAGCCAGAATGCCTGGGTGCTGAGGAGAGGTGTGGTGAAGTCTTCAGGATGGCTCTTGGAGATCTAAAATGGAGCATTGGTTCCCTACTGGAACTGTGAGGAGAGGGATGATTGTCACAGGCCCTGGGAGGTGGAGGGACACAAAGGCAGATGCAGTCTACATGGATTGGTGGATTAAGAGGGAGTGCTCATGCTCCCTTGGAGCCTATGGGGCTGTGCCGGTGGGACTGAGCCAGAGAGTGGAGGAACCCAACCTCCCCCAGCAAAGCTGTATCATTCAGGGAGCTGGAGGCCTTTCTTATGGTTAGATATTGTGTGTTTCTGTGAGGTGTTTCCCTGGACATGAGCCTAGCACCTTATCTCCTCTGTTCTGGGCAACAGAGTTACCATAGTTACAGGTTGTGCTAGAGAACTTCTGGAGATTAATGCAGAATCCCACAGGATTACCAGGTAGTCACTGTGCAGTCAACCAGAGGCGATGAAAGGTCTCTGGTTTTAGGTTCAGGCAGATGTGGGCTGTGATTCTGGCCCACTCACTCACAAGCCTGTGTGTGCCCTTGAGCAAGCTACACAGCCCTTCTGAGCTGCAAAATGGGAACAGGCTGTGCCAGGGACCACCCTAAACACTTCCTAGGTATTAGCTTGCTAAAGTTTTCAGTAGCCTAACGAGCTAGGAGCTGTTATTATCCCCATTTTACAGATAGGGAAGCCCCCACAGGAGCAGGAGATAGATAATTTGCTCCAAATTCTTTCTCTTGGAGAGTGCTCAGTAGTGTGTAGTCCTTTCCCTCTAACTGTCACATAATTTTGGACTCCCAAAGCGGGACTGGACACACAAGTGTCTAGTTTAACTTTCCATTTTATATGTGAAGAGACAGAGGCCTTGAGATTTCCCACAATGCTAATAGTGTTGGCCGAGTCGGAACTAGCATTAGGTCTCCTTGACTTCCAGCCTGGTTCTTTTCACTCGTCCTCCTCAGATTTGCATCATCATTCCCTGGAAAGACACGAGTGCAGGAAGGGACAGGATCAGGAAAGGGTGGCTGCCGTGGAGAATGAACAGGGGAGGCACATGCCTAGTAAGGGCTGGCGGGTGGGGCTCGGGACAGAGCCAGTGGCAGTTTGGGACAGACTGATTTTCTTTGACCGTCTCCATGTGCCCAGGAGTATCTGAAGGGTCTGTGCAGCCCAGAGCTGTGGAAGGAGGTCCGCTACCCACCGATGCTGCATTGTGCCTTCCTCGGCGCCCAGGGCCTCTTTCTGGATTGCCTCTGCTGGAGCACCCTGGCCTATTTGGTGCCTGGTCCTCCTGGCTCCCTGATGGTAGGTGGGCTCACTGAGTCTTTCACCATGACCCAGAACTGGCTGGAGGAGTTGGTGGCACGGCTGCGCTGGGGTCCTGCCCCTCTGCTGACCCCCCGGGGGATCTGGGAGGCTGAGGTGAGCCGGGCCTTTGGGGCCCTGGTATGGATCCGTGGTGACCAGTATGCAAGGGACCTGCTGCAGCTGCCCCCAGCCGTTCAGGAGCTATTGCTGAGCTTGGTGCGGGATGCTGCAGGCAAGGAGGACATCATTGAGTGGCTCAGCCACGTCGGCATCTCCAACACCTGCTCCAGCCCAGAGGTCCTGATCAGCCTTCCCCAGCAGCAAAAGGAAGACTCAGCTGTGGTGTCCGTGGGAGAGAATCCTGGGTCCTTCCTTGAGATGGGGACCCTCCAGAATGGGGGCCCAGAAAATCCAAAGAGAGTAAGCAGCCTGGGAGCCAGCAGGTCTCTGATTGCAGCCCAGAATACCCAACAGGAGACAGCAAACCAGATGGTACGGTAAGTTCTGGACAGTGAGTCTGGCTTCTCTGACCCCTACCTCTGTCCCTCTGCCCCAAGGAAATGATAGTAGTTTGGGAAAAACTGGGTTTCCCACTTTTTCAATAAACTTGGGCTTCCTCTAGGGTCGGTTCCATCAACCAGAGTGGTACGGACAGGACTCGAGAGGAAGGGCTGGTACAGGCCACTAGCAGCCAGAACTCTGTGAACCGCACACCAGCCTTGTTGCAGCAAAAGCAGGTCCAGAAGATAGAAGAGAAATTCCTCATCCAGCCTCCGGTGTCAGCTCTGAGTATGTGTCCATCTTGGAAGGCCTGGGTCCCAGGGCCAGCCTTTGGGCCCTTGTGGCCTGGGACTATTGCTGCAGCCTTTTGGAGGATCAATGAACTGCATTCTCTGCACCTGGCCTGGCTTCTGTCTCAGGCATGCTTCAGTCTCCCATTCTGGCAGAGGCCACTGGGCCCCATTCAGCTGAAGCTGCCAGGGCAGAGTGCTTTGCCCTTAAATCTAGAGTGGAAGCAGAAGGAGCTGGCCCCTTTGCCTAGTGCAGAAGGCCCAGCTTGTAGACCAGATGGGGAACTGGGAGGAGAGGCAACTCTACAGAATTGCCCAAGGCCAGAGACACCCCCAAAAGTTGTGAGTTTATTGGTTGTTCCAGGTGGCTCCGGTGAAAAGGACAAGGTTAGCCCAGGACTTCCACGTATAGGCCTACCTTTGGCCTCTACAACCCAAACTGGAGATAAGCGAGGGAACCAAGGAAGTGTGCAACCGGATTGTAAGTGGCTGGAAAAGGGGCCCTCTCCAGCACCACCCACAGAATTGGGGGCACCTACAGCTCAAGGAAAGCCCATGGCTCAAGGGGTTCTGACAGTCCAGTCAGGACCTGAAGCTCGAACAGTGCCTGAAACTCTCAAAGTGCCCATGGCTGCAGCAGTGCCCAAAGCTGAAAACCCACCCATAACTCAAAGGCAACCTGCAGCTCCCAAAGTGCCTACATCCCAAACGATGCTGGCAGTGAGCCCAGAGACTGCAGCTCCCAAAGTGCCTTTGGCCCCAGCAAAGCCTGCTGCTCAAGTGGTGTCCACAGCTCAAAAGGCCGCTATGGATCAACCAGCATCAGCATCAGCAGCTCAAGTAACGTCTACAACTCCAAAAACTGCCGTGGCTCAGAAGATGCCTGCAACCAAAACATCACCTGCAAATCCCAAAACACTCAAAGCTCACCCTGGGCCTGTGACTAAAACAGCATCTGCGCCTCCTAAAACATCTGTGGCCCCTAAAGCACCTGCAGCTCCTAAAACATCTGGAAGCCCCAAAGCACCTGGAGCTTCTAAAGCCTCCAGAGCTGCCAAAACCCCTGCAGTCCAGAAGGGGCCCACAGGTGAAGGGATGACCTTGGATGTAGCCAGACTTCTGAGTGAGGTCCAGCCTTTGTCAAGAGGTGATGCCTCCTTATCAAAGGGCCAGGAGGAGCCTAGGAAGCAGGGTGCCCAGTCCAGCAGCACCTTGGCCCTCAGCAATAAGCACCAGTTCCAGGTGGAGGGACTCCTGGGGGCTTGGGAGGGGAGCCCGAGGCAGTCCCCTCGCCACCCACAGGCAAACAGCACAGTGACCAGCTTCCAGAGGTACCACGAAGCCTTGAACACACCCTTTGAGCTGAACTTGTCGGGAGAACCCGGGAACCAGGAATTGCGCAGAGTGGTCATCGATGGCAGCAGTGTGGCCATGGTGTGAGTAGAGCTGTGGGCGTGGGCTGGACTGGGGATGCTAGGAGCTGGAGCAGGAAATTCATGGGCAGTGGAGTATGGGTGTCCCATCTTGACCCATATAAGAGGCATAGGGTAAAACGAGGCCTAAGGGAAAGGGAAATGGCACATTGAATGGCCACTGCATGCTAAGCAGTGTGCACCAAATTGTTCCAGAAGCCCAGGGAGGGAAGGTTTCTGTTCTTCCTCTTGCAGATGATCAAGGAGTTGAGGAATCTCCCCCAAGGTTCCTGAGTCAGCCAGGGGCTGTGCTAAGGTCTAGGTTCAGGTCTGTCCGCTGCTCCTCCCAGGCAGTATATAGCACATACATCAGGGCCCAGCACAGATTTCCTCTGAAGCTTTCCTGACATACCAATCCTTAGATATTGCCCTCCTGTGCAGTGCTTACTAGTGTGGAGGTCTTTTTTTTTTTTTTGGCGGTACTGGGGATCGAACTCACGACCTTGCACTTGCCAGGCAGGCGCTTATGCCGCTGAGCTAAATCCCCAGCCTTAGTGTGGAGGTCTTAGCATGAACACATGCTAGCCTGCTTAATTTGCCATGTAGCGGTGAAATTATTAATGCTGAGTACATTCTCAACACACAGTAGGCAGGCACAGAGTTTTTGTTTGCTTTAAGCTCTAAAACGGAGTTCTTTGAGCACGGGGCTGCTCTTTTCCTCCTGCCTTCAGTGTGTATATACATATGTGTGCACACACATGCACACAGGCAGTACCTGGAATTGCTGTGTACCCAGTAGCTGCTCGCAGAATGTTTCAGGATGGAGGACGGGAGAAGGGCATTGTGGTGTCCCTGGTGCTGATGCTGCCCTCTCACGTCCCACCACCCCACAGGCATGGCCTCCAGCATTTCTTCTCCTGCCGAGGCATTGCCATGGCAGTGCAATACTTCTGGAACCGGGGACACCGGGAGGTCACTGTGTTTGTACCTACCTGGCAGCTGAAGAAGAACCGAAGGGTGAGAGGTGAGACATACAGTGTCCACTCTGCCCCTCTGCCTTTCTGTTCCACCTTCCACTACTCCAGCATGGCCTCTCCCATGTAGTCCTTCCTCTGACTGTTTTTGTTTTCTGCTTTTCCCCCTCAGAGAGTCACTTTCTGACAAAGCTCCACTCGCTCAAGATGCTTTCGATCACTCCCTCCCAGCTGGAGAACGGCAAGAAGATCGCCACCTATGATTATAGGTGCGCCGAGCTCCAGGGCTGTCGGTTGGGCTTGGGTGAGGTATCAGGCATAGTCCTGCCACATCTTCTCTGTGGAAATGGAGGCAGGTGTGTCAGGAGGGTCACGTCTGAGAAAATGGAGTGAGGCACAAGTGAGCAGCGGGCTCAACTCGAGCCCAAGGGTTGCTCCTGACAGTGGCTCTTGATGTTATGTTAACTGAGCTCACTGGCTTTCTTCACCATGGACTGTGTGGTCCTGCACCCAACACTTTGGATCAGACAAGCCCGGGCAACTAACTCCTCATGCTTCCAGTGAGCATCAGAAGTACCTTAGGCTTTTGGGTACCAGTTGGTGTTGAAGTTTCTTCTCTAAATCCTGGTACTGGAGGAGGTGTGTGTGTGTGTGTGTGTGTGTCTGTAGAAAATGCCTTGGGCAAGGCTCTGAAAATGGAGTTAAGATTGGCTGCATCTGCCCAAATCCAGAATGCCTCTGTGCCTGTCATTGTTAGGTACCAGCTCTTCAGTGAGGCTTGCCCAAGAAAGCCTGTGTCCTTGTCTCTGTTAGAGTGGAAAGGCCCTGCCAAAGTCACTGGTTCTGGACTG
This sequence comes from Dolichotis patagonum, assembly GCA_004027295.1. Classification (NCBI taxonomy): domain Eukaryota; kingdom Metazoa; phylum Chordata; class Mammalia; order Rodentia; family Caviidae; genus Dolichotis; species Dolichotis patagonum. The sequence goes on along the minus strand of PVJX010007957.1, from coordinate 38,801 downwards.
GCGTTGAAAGTCTTGGCTTCACTAGGTACCCACCGTGATGGGCAGGGAAAAGTTCCATGTCTTCCCCACTTTTCCCAAGATGTGACATCCATCCAGCTTTCTGTTCCAAAGTTGGGCAGGGCTTCTCAAGATCCTTCCGCAGCCAGTCCTGGGTAAGATTTTTAAGAGCCTCTCAATTCAGGACTGAGTTTGAGGAAGGATGTTTTTTCTACACAAGGTCCCTCTGCTGGGCACGTGTGGGATAGCATGCTTGGGGTAGCCAGAATGTCAGTCTTCAGAAATGCTAAGTAGCGGGTAGCTTTTGCTTTCCTTCTTGGTCACAGCACTCCTTAGAGGAGAGGTGATCATTGGAAAAGTGGATTTTTAAAATTCAGGTTTGCATTTTTATGTGTTTTTATATATATGTATCATTTCTTGGCATGCACATGAATGTTGTGCATTGGGGAAGAATATGGGGATGAATATTTGTGCATATGCTATGAGCTAGATGTGTAGATGCATTATCTCATTCAACTTAATTCTTACAGCAATATCAGCCAGGGATTTCATCTCCATTTTATAAATGCAAAAACATAAGCAGCAAATACGCATGTGTGAAGTATGTGTTTCTGTGTGTGTTTGTGTATGTAGCAGGGATGTGTTTGCTTGTACAGTTGAGGTGTGTGTCCTCCCAGGGAGCTGCTGGGGATGCTAGATGGCTGTAGAGGAGGAGGTGGGCTGCAGAACCCTAGCTCCCTGACTGTGCAGGGCACACCTCACAAAGCTGCAAATTCATTTTCTCAGGGGACCCAGAAGGTGATGGGGCTGGTTCCTGAGTCATTTGTGACTCCTCTTCACCCTTCAGGTTCATGGTAAAGCTGGCAGAGGAGACAGATGGCATCATTGTTACCAATGAGCAGATTCACACCCTGATGAATAATTCTAAGAAACTCATGGTCAAAGATCGGTGAGACAGCTGCCTAAGGGTGGGAGCCACTCTGTCCTTTTGCAGTCCGACAGCCCCTGGCAGAGCAGATAATGGGGCAGGGAGAGGGGTGCTGGAGTAGGGCCCACTAGCACCTTCTGGGAGGTGGGGGAACAGCCAGGCAGTAGCAGGGCATGGGAAAGTCAGGGCTGGTCTAAGACCAGGCCCCTTTCTCTTCTGGCCTAGCCTACTGCCCTTCACGTTTGCGGGGAATCTCTTCATGGTACCGGATGACCCCCTGGGCCGTGATGGCCCCACCTTGGATGAGTTTCTGAAGAAGCCAAACAGGTAATATATGAGGCCCTCCTGAGAGTTACTAGAAACTTCTCTTTAGTGCTAGCCAGTATTGCCTGCTGCTTAATCATGAACAGAACAGAGTGACTGACTTTCTCACGTCAGTACACTTCAGTCACCTATTGATGCCTCCCTAAACCACTTGTAGTATGGTTTTTAACATTTCTCACGTGCGGGCTGGGGATTTAGCTCAGTGGCTTAAGCGCCTGCTTTGCAAGCAGGCAGTCATGAGTTCAATCCCCAGTACCAAAAAAAACCACAAACAAACAAACAAATAAAAACCATTTCTCATGTGCTTTAATGCTGTATGTATCCTCCATAACTGGCATTTTTATTCCATATTTTATTATTTTTGTCAGATATATACCATGCTAATTCATGTAGTACACTTTAGTGGTCATGTAGTACTGTGTTACATGCATACCCATTTAAAAGATGTACCTGTTTTCTAATTGAGGACTTTTTGACTTTCTGTTTTGTTTGTCTTTGTTTTTGTGTTTTGAGACAAGGTCTTTCTATGTAGTTCAGGCTGGCCTTGAACTCACTAGGTAGCCCAGGCTGGCCTTGAACTCCTGCTCCAGCCTCCCAAATGCTGAGGTTACAGGCATGTGCCACCATGTCTGGCTGGCTATGTCTATTTTATGCTACTGGTGCCAGTGCAGCACTGAACTTCAGTTAGATGTGAATGACCACTGTCATGTATGGATGAGGAACCTGAAGCTCAAGTGACTCTTCCAAGTCACTTTGCAGAACAGGTTTGCAGTCTCGATTCTCTGGCCTCTATCCCCTCCAAACCACTTTGCTGTCCACCTTTCAGCACCGTGGGCCCAGCGGCAGGCATTGGTTGGTATGCCTTGAACAGGGTGTGCTCTCCAGGCCTGAGCCTTAGTCTCACTTCTCCAGTTTGGAAGTGCAGCAGAGGCTGTGTGTTGGGCTCTCCTCTCGTGTTGCTCTCCCCATTCCTCTATATCCTGGGGTTAGTTTAAGCTGCCAGTCATCTCTTATCGAACCACTGGCTTAAAACTAGGTTAAATGCATCCTGTTCCATGCAGTTTTACTTTTATGTTGAAGTTCTGGAAGGTACAGAGGTAGAGCGAGAAATTCAGCTAAGGGCCTGGTGCAGCCCTTGCTATACAAATCGGGGACTGGCACTCAGCCCAGCCTGTGAGACACTTTGGAATGGGGCAAGGCTCTGGGTTCTCCACAGGTGTACCTTTTACCCTTGGGTGACCTTGATGGGTAGAGTTGTTCCCTCTGCCTCTTCCATCTGTTTTGTAGGCTGGACACAGATGTTGGCAACTTCCTGAAGGTATGGAAGACTCTTCCACCCAGCTCAGCCAGCATCTCTGAACTGAATGATGACCCTGACCCTAGGCCCTTGGAGAATCCACAGAACGTGGAAGAAGTCAGGGAGGAGAAGGAGGAAAGGCAGAATGAAGAGTGGAGAGAGGGACCGGGAATGCCAGAGTGGGCTGAGGAGGATGACCTGGACTCCTCTCTGGCGTCAGTGTTCAGAGTTGAGTGCCCCTCCCTCTCTGAGGAAATCCTCCAGTGCCTCAGCCTCCATGACCCCCCTGATGGGGCCCTGGACATTGACCTCCTGCCGGGGGTGGCCTCTCCCTCACTGGGCATCCCCTGGGATGGGAAGGCTCCCTGCCAGCAGGTTCTTGCACAGCTGGCTCAGCTCACCACCCCCAGCAACTTCACTGTGCTGTCCTTCTTTGTGGGGTTCATGGACTCCCACCGAGATGTCATCCCTGACTACGAAGCCCTCATGGGCCCTCTGCACAGCCTCCTCAAGCAGAAGCCAGACTGGCAGTGGGACCAGGAGCATGAGAAGGCCTTCTTATCCCTGAAGCGAGCCCTGGTGTCCGCCCTCTGTCTGACGGCCCCCAATTCCCAGCTGCCCTTCCGCCTGCAGGTGACAGTGAGCCAAGTGGCCCTGACTGCCATCCTTTCCCAGGAGCATTCAGGGAGGAAGCATCCCATTGCCTATACCTCGAAGCCCCTTCTCCCAGATGAGTTCAGTGAGGGCCCCCAGTCAGGCGGGGACAGCCCCTACGCTGTGGCCTGGGCCCTCAAGCATTTTTCCCGCTGCATTGGAGATGCCCCAGTGGTCCTCGACCTTTCCTATGCCTCCCGGACCACTGTGGCTCCTGAGGCACCAGAGGGTCACCGGCTTTCCAAAGCATGGTTGATCCGATGGTCCCTTTTGGTACAGGACAGAGGCAAGAGGGCCCTGGAATTGGCCCTTCTGCAGGGCCTGTTGGGGGAAAACCGCCTGCTGACGCCAGCTTCGTCAATGCCTCGTTTCTTCCAGGTTCTGCCTCCTTTTTCTGACCTGTCCACTTTTGTCTGCATCCACATGTCAGGCTACTGCTTTTACCGTGAGGACGAGTGGTGCGCTGGTTTTGGCCTCTATGTCCTGTCTCCCACCAGTCCCCCTGTCTCCCTTTCCTTCTCCTGTTCGCCTCACACCCCGACCTATGCCCACCTGGCAGCCGTGGCCTGTGGCCTGGAACGATTTGGCCAGTCTCACCTCCCTGTGGTTTTCCTCACCCACTGCAACTGGATCTTCAGCCTCCTCTGGGAGCTCTTGCCCCTCTGGAGAGCCCGGGGCTTCCTCTCCTCTGATGGGGCTCCACTACCTCACCCAAGCCTGTTGTCTTACATTATATCCCTCGCCTCTGGCCTTTCATCCCTTCCGTTCATCTACAGAACCTCCTACCGGGGCTCTCTGTTTGCTGTGACAGTGGATAACCTGGCCAAGCAGGGTGCCCAAGGGGGTGGACAGTGGTGGAATTTGCCAAAGGATGTGCCAGTCCCTGTTGTGACTCCCCGTACCCTGGGCAAGAGGCCCAATTTGCTGGCATTACAGCTGAGTGACAGCACCCTGGCTGATATCATTGCCAAGCTTCGTGCGGGGCAGAAATTGTGTGGTTCCTCCCCCTTCAGTTCTGCCTTTAACTCCCTCAGTCTTGATAAGGAGAGTGGGCTCCTTATGTTCAAGGGAGACAAGAAGCCCAAGGTCTGGGTAGTCCCGAGGCAGCTCCGGAGGGATCTGATTTTCTCTGTGCATGACATCCCCATGGGGGCCCACCAGCGGCCAGAGGAGACCTACAAGAAATTGCGGTTGCTGGGGTGGTGGCCTGGGATGCAGGAGCATGTGAAGGATTACTGCAGGAGCTGCCTGTTCTGCATCCCCCGCAATCTCACAGGCAGTGAGTTAAAGGTCATTGAGTCTCCGTGGCCCCTCAGGTCAACTGCCCCCTGGTCGACTCTGCAGATTGAGGTGGTGGGTCCCGTCACCATAAGTGAGGAGGGCCACAGGCATGTGCTCATCGTGGCTGACCCCAACACCCGCTGGGTGGAGGCATTCCCGCTGAAGCCCTACACACACATGGCTGTGGCCCAGGTGCTGCTTCAGCATGTGTTTGCACGGTGGGGTGTCCCAGTGAGGCTGGAGGCAGCCCAGGGTCCCCAGTTTGCCCGGCACGTCCTGGTGAGCTGTGGGTTGGCCCTGGGAGCACAGGTGACCTCCTTGAGTAGGGACTTGCAGTTTCCTTGCCTGCTGAGCTCAGAGGCCTACTGGGAATTCAAGAGGGCCCTAAAGGAGTTCATTTTCCTACATGGCAAGAAGTGGGCAGCCTCCCTGCCTCTGTTGCACCTGGCCTTCAGGGCCTCCTCCACGGTGGCCACGCCATTCCAGGTCCTGACGGGAGGCGAGAGGAGGCTGGCTGAGCCACTGTGGTGGGAGATGAGCAGTGCGAACATTGAAGGGCTCAAAATGGATGTTTTCCTGGTGCAGCTGATTGGGGAGCTGCTGGAGCTCCACTGGAGGGCAGCTGAGAAAGGCGCTGAGAAGGCTGACAACAGGCGCTTCAAGCAGGAGAGCCAGGAGAAGGAGTGGAATGTGGGTGACCAGGTCCTCTTACTGTCTCTCCCCAGGAACGGTAGCAGTGCCAAATGGGTGGGTCCCTTCTATATTGGGGACCGGCTGAGTCTGTCTCTCTATAGGGTATGGGGCTTCCCGACCCCAGAGAAGTTGGGGTGCATCTATCCCAGCAGTTTGATGAAAGCCTTTGCCAAGAGTGGCACACCCCTGTCCTTTAAGGCCTTGGAGCAGTGAGCTGGAGAGGTGGGGAAGACCCCATCCAGGGAGTCCTGGGTTTCTGCTGCTAGGCCTCCACCTCCTCCCACAGTGCTCTCGGCCCTTTGGGGGCCCTCTGTCGTGCCTTGTGTAGAGAAATTGCTTCCTAAAGCTTTGCTGAGTTGCCTTGAACTAGGGACCAGTGTTCCCATGGAAATAGCCCCAGTTTGGGGTATTTGCAGAATTTGCCAAAGGCTGTCAAATGAGTGCCTCTGGTGATTTTACATTGGGGAGTAGAAGGTCTCCTTACTAAAGTAGGCCAGGCTCAGAGTCTTTCCCCAAGTATCTTCCTCCTCCACACACATGCAGGTGTGTGGTGTTGTGTGCGACCCCCCCCCATCTTATTCCTGGCTGTCTTAACCATAAAATGGTGAGGCTCTGGACTCACAATTGGAACCATAGTCCTCTCCCAAACAGGAACCTTGAATGTGATACCTCCCTCCAAACTGCACCTTGGGAGCCTCTGCCTTTGGAGTTGTCACTGACACAAACCCACGTGAACAGAGGGGAGGCTGCTAGCTCCTTAGCCTCACAACCAGCTTTCTTAGGCCCAGCATGGGCTCTGCTGCTGTCCAGGAAGGGGCTGGTAGTCTGCCTGGGCCTCAAGGGCAGTAGCTCAGGATGGAGGATGGCCAGGTTCAAGTTACTTACTTGCTAGCATGGGGAAGACAGGGTGGGATAAGTTGGTCTACCTCATTTGACTCCAGCTGATGGAGACAACTCCTGACCCCTATTTGGATGGTGTTGGCTGCATAGGGGTTAAGGATCTTGATGCCAAGTGTGGCATCTGTGCCTGAAAGAGCTGCTGCTTCTACTAGACCGAGGGGCCTCGGCCTCTGTTTTAAGGGGGAGGGCTTCAGAAATGAGCAGTCTGCCACACAGCCAGGTCCAGGTGTTTCTTTACTTCCCAGGCCCTCCCAACCCTATCCCAAGGGCCTCAGCTGCCCTCTTTTCACCCCCACGTTCCCCTGTATCCTTAGACCTTATGTAGTGTGATTGCTTTGTCTGGAGCCCCCTCCCACCCTCCAGTCTTGTGAACCCCTAGCTCCCTCAGACCTGTTCTCTGCAGAGATTGCGCCTAGTGAGTGAGCTCTCAGGGGTGTGTGTGCCTACACTCAGTCCTCTGAATTTGGAGCTGCTGCTGAATAGCCAGTGTCCAGGTGAAGGCCAGCACCGTGTCTCCCTGGCTCAACCTCTGAGTAGTTTTATTGCTTCACAAGCTGAGCCAGGAGAGAACTTGGCATCAAGACCAACTTGCTTGTTACAGAGCGGAGGAAGGTGGCCCAGAGGAAGTAACTTGGCCATGGTCACAGCTAGTTGGTGGCTGAGCTGGGCCCAGTTCACTGTGTAAAGGGTTTTGGTAACAGGTTCAAGCAAGAGAACCCTTTAAAATTCTATACCTATCCTCTCTCCATTATCCACTGTGTCAATTTCTGCCTCTTGTAGATAAACTACCTGGATGTTGTTCTTAAATCCATTCTAGTTGTTAATCCTGTCCAGGAATGAGTGACTGGGTGACAGCAGAGAAACCGAGAAGACTGGCAGCAGGATTTTAAGCACATACTCCATATTCTCACTCGCCATTGCCCCTTCTCTTCCTCCAATTCCTTAGTGACATTTCCAACCTCATTGTCCCACCTTTGTGCTGTGTGCATTCTCCCCTATTATTACAACTTTGATCCTCTACCTTTTTCTAAAGTGAATTTTGTCTTCATTTTTTTCAATAAATGAGTTAAACTGGAACTAATGCTTGGTACTTTTTTAAGCTTCAAACTTAATTAGGGTGAGGGTGTGGGTGTTTGTGGGGTACGGCTGCTTTTAAGGTGTGGACAGCGCCTTTTCAAGATCCCTTGGCTTACACTGCTCGTGCACAGATGAGACCAGGTCCAGAGAGCGATATCCTTCAGGACCTCACCGCTGGTCCATGGCAGTGCTGGGAAGAGAGCCAGGCTCCCAAGTGTGTGGCCTTCGAGTTCACGTCCTGAGTGGGTGGGGTGAGGATCAAGGGGAATGGTGCCTGGCTGGAGAAAGCAGGGTGGCAATCATTGAGCCAGCTGGTTTGCATTGGAAATTTAATAGACCTAGATTTGGATGCGACTACTCCAAACCCATACATATAAGTCCTGTTTCAAAGCCTCAGTCTCCTCATCAGTAAAATGTAGGGGAACAGCTCCTAAGTTATGGGACAGTGTGTGGATTACATGAAGTTTAGTGAATAAGGTAGCCAGTAGCTTGGGAACAGTACGCTTTCATAACATTACTCTTGCTACTCAGGAACTCTTGTTCTCCTCCTTTAGACTCAGCTTCTTACCTAGCCCTGACCAAGTTTCCTGGTGCTTTTCTCTCCTGCCCAGATTTCTGCTCAGCAGTGGAACAGATGGGGAGTAGCAGGAGGGGGCTTCTTTTCCTGAGAGCTCACCGGCTGTGTACACCATCACTCATCCAGGACTTAGAGTGCATCTCCTTTTTGCCAGGCTTGGTCTAGTATGGAAAACTAGGAAACGTGATTGACATGGGCTCTGCCTCACTGGTGCCCACAATATGTGCATGAGAAAGACAACCGAACACACACACACAGTACAGGATGGTGAGGGAAGCAACTCCGTGTAGGAGTCCATGGAGAGAGGCCTGGGGTCTCAGCTCACATGTCATTCAGAGGACTCTTCCTGGAACACCCTCACCAAAAGTAATATATCCTCTCTTAATACAGGTCAGAGAATAAAGATTCATAACTCAAATGATGAGAAAGATGGTTAGGCATTAATCCCTGTCCTTTTTTTAAAACTATTTATTTATTTGTTTGTTTATTTATTTATTGGTACTGGGGATCGAACTCATGACTGCGTACTTGCAAGGCAGGCGCTTATGCCACTGAGCTAAATCCCCAACCCTTATTTATTTATTTTTTGAGAAAGGGTCTCACTATGCAGTCCAGGCTGGCCTTGAGCTCATTTTGTAGCCCGGGCTGCTCTCAAACATGCAATGATTCTCCAGTCTCAGCCTCCCAAGTACTGGAATTACAGCATGTGCCATCACACCTGGCTATCGTGTTTATTTTCAATTCCAGACAACTTCAAGAAGTAATCAGGTTTTTACCCACACTGTTTTTTGAGCCTTCCAATGCTGAGATTTTTCTCTTTACTGTTGGACGGTTTACAAGAGCTGACAAGACATCTTAAGATTCCTGCTATGTTGGGAGGGTAGTGGTGAATAAATGAGGTCATCCACAGTCTGACACTGTGGACATGAGATTAGTGGCCAGTGTTTCTCATTTATAACCATCACAATCTTTCCTTCCTTCTTGGGGCACTGGCAAGGCCTGTGGGCTTCCTATGTCACCAACTGAGGACTTATAGTCAGTATGCAGACAGTCCCATGACTTAGGGCAAATAAAAGATAAATCCTGCACTCTATGCTAGTGCCCATGTTACAAAGTAGGTAAACATTCTTGTGTTTGTAGATAGAAGTGAACACCCTTAGAAGACAGAAATATTGTAACAAAATACAACTAGAAAATAAGCGTTTTACCTGTTTAAAATGGCCTAAGAATCCCTGGGATACTTACAAGTTTTAACTTTTAATTAATTCACAGTCTAACAGAAATTTACATATATTAAATACTTGCTCTGTGCCAGATACTGGTCCAGGTGCTTTTATCCCTGTGAGGCAGGTAAAATTCATCTACATTTTATAGATGAAGCAAAGGAGGCACAGATAGGTGAAGATCATGTGCACTGAGGTTCATCTGAACAGGACCTCCTGCACCCACCCCCTTAATTGCTATTAAGATGCCTCTCACACAAGAGCATTCACCTTGTTAGAGTTACTCTAACCCCTTAATGTATGGCCTCTTCATCTCTGATTAATGCATTATATAGCATCAGTTAAGATTTCTCCATTTAAGCATAGTCTGCATTAAAATCAGTTTCTTAAAGTGGTCTCGATTGACCTGTTGGGTCTAAGAATGATTTTCCTGGTCCTGTTAAGTTTTAACTTAATGATATACTCCCTGCCCCCCTGCCCCCACCAAGGGTGCTGCTTTTTTAGATTGTCACAATTTTGTAGATGGTAAAAGATGAAACAGTGGAGATTGCAGTCACTCAATTGTGAAGGATCTCACAAACCATGTTAAGAAATGTAGATTTCATTCTGAAGCCCACTGGGAGATGGTAAAGGGCTTTGCATAGTGACATTCACTCAGATAGATCATGATGACAACTTTCACAATGGAGAAAAGATTGAAAGGGGGAAAACCAGAAGCCAAGGGACCAGTTAGAAAGCTTTTATAGTTTAGCTTAAATATTGGTGGTTTGAGCCAGTGTGGATGGGAAAGCGATAAACAGAACCAATGGGTGTGAGTGACTAGATCTGGGGGTCATGAGAGAGTGGTGGCTGTGGCTGTTTTCTGGTTTGGGCGACAGGGAAGTTCTGCTTGTACACAGACAGGAGGAAGAAAAGCCTTTAAGTTCAGATTGCAGCGTGTTGAGTTTCAGATACTGTTATGACTTGTCACTAGATGTCCCTCCCCTCCAAAGCCTCACGTACTCCTAGGTGGGGCTTTTCAGAGCAGGCTGAATCTAGAGCATGTGATACTGGGTGTGTGGTACTAAATTAGTTCAATGACTGGAATTAGCATAATTCTGCGTGGTATCACCCAAAAGTTTGGCAGCCTGGATAGATACAAGGGAAAGGCAGGCTGGGTGTTTGCCACGGCTTCTGCTGCATCCCTGCTTGCTGCCTTCTGCCTGCCATCCCATGAACTGTTTTTCCTCTGCAGTGCCCTTCTGCCGTGCTACCCTGCCTTGGAGCCAGAAGACTATGGACAAAAACCTTTACAAACTGTAAGCTGAAATAAATGTTTCCCTCCTTTAACTTTGGGTATCAGGTATTTTGTTCAGCAATGAAAAAAGTAACTAAGATTTAAGATCCAGTGTGTGAGGAAATAAGGAAAATGTGCTTAAGAGAAGGTCAGAATGGGCAATTCTGAAAAAAAATCTGAGCCTGGGCAGAGTGTTCCACATACAGTCAGGGAATTGGGGGCAGGGACTTCTCCTAGGCGGGCATAGGTAAGAGGGTCAAATGTTAGGGAGGTCCTGGGCAGCAGGAGGAGTAGGCGGTGTCTGTGGACTTTAGTGACCACAAATTGTGAGTGACTGGCTGAAGGCAGCTTAGGTGGAGCAGTGGAGGCCAGAGTTTACCAGTGACTAACAGGTGACGTTTTTTATTAAGATACATGGTCTAAGACGGAAGTGAGATGATGCTAACTAGTTGCAAGGGCATATTGAACTGAGGACAAATGTGTCCATGTCTACAGCTACTGCCACACTTCTTTTTTGCTTTTAATTTAAGAGACTTGAATCTTAACCTTTAAGTGCTGAAGGGAAGGAGTAGAGAGAAAGGTAAAAATGGAAAGCATGTTTGAAGGGAATGGGCTCCGTGGCTTATGGACGAAGATAGCCACCAAGACAGGAGGACGGGTTCATCTTCTGCTGCACCAAACAGGAAGAAGCAGAGATGAGAATAAAGGTGAGTTTGCGGGTGATGAAGGAAAGGGTTCCTGTCAGTGTTTGTTCTGTTTAGTGAAGCAGAAAGTGAGATGCCTACTGCTGATGGTGGGGCCAGTGCTGCAAAAGGTTGATGTAGAGAACAGAAGGCTGCATTTGGATCCTGGAGAAGATTAGGAAAGAAACTGGCAAAAGAAACCAGAGAATAGCTTGGAATATTGAGGATCAGTTGTGGCTGGAGGGTATCAATTTGGACCCATAGTGAATCCATCATCAGTGGGACTTTGTCATAATCAGCTGCCAGGGCACGGCACAGGGAAGGTGGACAGATGGGTTCTATTTTTAGGATCCTTAAAGTCTGAGCAGCTTTTGGCACCTGGAAAGGAACACTCGACACTACTTGTGCTTTATTTATTATTGTTTAATTTATGCATTTCATAAACCTTCTTAAGCAAAAACTGAGCATGTAAACACTGTTTAAACAACAAACTAAAATCTACACATTTCGTAAGTCAAATGATCTTAACATTGATTACAAATTTAATCAAATTCTCCTAAACATTTCCATCAACTCATCAGTCTAATATAATTAACTCCTCCAAATATATATTAATTAAAATATATTAACTCCTTTAAAAGGTTCACACATTTCAGTAAACCAAAGACATCATTACAAAGATCATACACATCTTAAACTACACGTAAGCCCACTGTAAAAGTAGACGTAGGGGCTGAGGATGTAGCTCAGTGTTAGAGTCCTTGTCTTGTATGCATAAGGCCCTGGGTTCAATTCTAGTACACAAAAAAATGGATGTGTAAATCCAAGAGATGGATATTATCTCACTCCAGAACAATTCTTGAATTTGGCTATCAAAGAGAAGAACATTATCTCAAATCAAATCAATGCTAATGAAAATTTAGATTAATAAGTGAATTCTTGTTTTGGACCTGAGAAATGATTTGTTTTTTCAAATGATTAAAATGAGCCAGTCTATATCTAAATTTGTATTTTATACAAATTTTCAAGCTGCACATTTTCCCTGCATTTAGTGCAGTGCACTGCATTGCACTGCATACCTTTTCTCTACAGGTTGTCCTCTGTAGGTTAAAGGCTGTAGTACACAGATTTATCAAAGATATTCCTGTCCTAATCCCTAGAACCTGTGAATACATTATGTTATGTGGCAAAATGGACTTTGATAAGTTCGATCCGCAGTACCAAAAAGAAAAACAAATGGACTTTGTACATGCAGCTTAGGTTATGGACCTTAAAATGGGGAGACTATTATGGACACTGGGGTGGGTCCAATTTTCTTAGAGAACTTTCTCCAATTAAGTCAGGGGGACATGGCAGAAGGACAGGCCTGAGAGACTCAACTTTTTTTTTCTTCTTTTTTTAGTATGGGGATGGCAAGTACTTGTGCTGCTGAGCTATGTCCCTGGCAAGGGACTCAAAGTTTGAGAGATGGGCTGCAGTTGTTGCTTGGAAAGTAGAGGAATCTAGGACTCTTGGGTCTACAGCCATAAGGACTGAATTCCAAATGAATCTGCAAGTGGACTCTTCCACCCTAGGACGGAAGGTGGCCTAAACTACACCTTGCTTTTGACTTTGTAAAACTGTGAGAAGATAGTCCAGTTATTCTCTGTAAGATTTCTGACCTACTGAACTAATAGAATAAAAAGGTGGTGTTTTAAGCCACTGAATTTGCTGTAAGTTGTTACATAGCAATAGAAAATAAGACAGAAACTTATATTAAAAAATTGACCTAGTCTAATTATATTTTGAAAAGATTTTAGTCATATTCCCCACTGTTCATTCTTCCTTTCTTCCTTAACTTTAGCTTATGCTCAACATGACACAGCTGCAGGAATAAGGACTGTATTTCTTGCTCTATCTCCTGGGTTGATGTGGCTAAGTGTGACTACTTCTAGTCAATGAGATATAATCAGAAACGTTGAATGTACCTTTCTGAAAGCTTTCATACAGGGAAGGGGTGTGCCATTTATCCCTTTCTCTTTCCTGGAAGACGTTAGGCTGATGTAATAGCTGCAGATCATGAAATCATTTTGGGTCATGAAGTGGCATCTCAAAGGTGATAGAATAGCAAGGAGACTTGGCTTTGATAATCGTAAAACTGCCACTCATCCCCGAACTCTATTTGTGGATTCTTTCATATGAGAGAAAAATAATCTATTTTGTTTAAGCTATTGTTGCTGGTCACACACACACAAAACTACATATATAATGGTGTTAGTGTTGGTGTGTGAGTATTGCTGGTGCTTGAACTAGGAGACTCATGCATGCTAGGCAATGCCAGGCAAGTGCTCTACCATTGAGCTACACCCCCTGCTCTATTTCTAGAGCCATAAATCTGCATTGGTATTTCCAATTTAACTTCAGTATTATTATTTTTATTTGACTGTACTATATAACTTCACATACATTTTCTTTACAGCATACCATACCTGCTTGTATCTGTAGCCCTTGATTCAAACTGCATCTTCTCTCTCTAGTGAGCCTCTGATGTCTCACCCACTACTATTCTCTAGTTGCTGTACTGATTGATGCATCCATGCTGGACTAAGGGGACTAGGAGCGACAGAATTTGTGATATTGGTAGGTGAGCAATTCAAGAAATGAATCATGGAATTCCAGGAACTAAGAACCTTAAGGAGAATAGGACAGCATTAATCAGGAGAAAGGAGCAAGGTGTTGGGGATAGGCTGGAACAGGTACAGGGAAGGTGACTCAGTGAGAAAGCCTGATGAAGTGGCAGCAGGGTAGGAAGTGACTGAAGTTCAGACTTCTAAGATGGAGCAGTTCCAGGAGATGGTTAAGCAAGAGGACACATGTATTCTGTGGTCCCTGTGTGACCTTCTACCCCCACCTCCAGCTTTGTACACCAGCTCTCAATTATACTTGTGGACAGAGTAAACGCACACTCCTAAGTCTCTGGTGGAAGGTGAGGGCAGAGTCCATTTGGGATCTGGGACAAATGGACAGCCAGCATCCCCACACAAGGGTGAGGATGTACACAAGGGTTTATCAAAATACGCAGCAAATGTTTAACTTAAAAAATATTATTGCAGTAAGTCATATGTCTCTCATTGTCCTCTCTACTTTCCGAAGCAGTTCTAAAAGTCCACTTTTGGGCTGGGGATTTAGCTCAGTGGCACAAGCACCTGTCTGGCAATTGTTTGCTTGGTGAATTCGATCGATGGAAAGGCAGGCTTGTAAACACATAATATGCCCTCATTTACCATACTCATTGAATCTGGTTCTAGGTAACTTCTGGCCCTTTTCAGAGTTAAAAAATGACTGCGAAAAGTAAATATTTTGAATCAATTATTCAGGACATCAAGCTAGCTATGACAGTGCAACTAAGGATGTTCACTAAAGAGGATGCCAAAAACTGCTTCCGAAAGAGGCAAGAATGATGCACTGTGTTTGTAGTCTGTGTGTATGTGTGGGGTGGTATTTTGAAGGACATTAATAACAATGTCTCTTTTACTGTAATAATTTTTTAAAAAATTTAAACATTTGCCGTATTTTATGACCATACCTCATACGCAGCATATGCAGCAGGTTCAGTCTAAGCACATGCCCCCTTGCTGCCTCATCAGTCGCAAGCTCCCCGGACTGCTCTGTGGCCCTACCCATACTTCTGCTTGAGGCTGAGCCTCCTGCCCCAACCATACGGTAATGTGGGCTGAGATCCATAATGCTGGCACTGCTCACAGGAAGGACCTGCAGGGTACTCCGATGCTGATCCATCTGGGTCCCTGTGGGAGCCTGTCCACCTGTCCCCAAATAGCACTGAGTAGGAAGCTGGGATGGGGGAGCAGGAGAAGAAGAGAATGCAAAGTGGTGCTGTAGGCCTCCCTGCCTAACCTTGTCCTGGACCTAGGGCTGCAGCAAAGAGATGCAGTGGGAGGCTGGGAGGGGATTTGTGCATAGGAGTGGGATGAGAAGCGGCAGGTCAAGGGATGCCTCTTTTCTTCTCTTCTCTCCTCTTCTCTTCTCTTCTCTTCTCTTCTCTTCTCTTCTCTTCTCTTCTCTTCATGGTTGGCACAGGATTTCATGCAAGAAGGTGGGATACAGGCAACCTAGAGGAGGTTTCCCTTGCCCCAAGGATGCTGTCTTGGGGGCAGGGAGGCTAAAGCAGTAGTCAGGATGGATTTCTGTCTTTGAAAGGCCTGGGTCTTCAAAGTGGGAAGATGAGGAAGCCAGAGAAGCTCGAGTATTTCCAGCCACCCAGAAGATTCCCCCGACGGAGGCGCAGGGACACTCGGTCCCCAGGGTCTAGGGGAAGCAGCACAGAGCTGGTAGCTGCCTCCCGGGTCACATCAGGGTCATTGGCAAAGGCTGAGACGACAGGCCATGTGTTCAGCATCAGGCTTACCTGGGGAGGGGAGGCCAGTTAGCACCCATTCACCAGTCCTTAGCTTAGGACCCTCACTTTCCCAAGGGCTTCCTCTAGGGAATCTGGAGTGTAATGGACTCTCCCAGGTGGGTCTCCACTTTGCTAGGCAGGGTCTTTCCTTTCTTGCTACTGGCCCCCAGCACACAGGTTCGTTGAATGCTCAGTCTGGGGAAGAGCTGAGCCCTGCTGGTGCTCCCACCCTCCCCTCTGGAGCTGGGGTCCAGCAGTCTCATCACCTGGACAGTCTGGCGGTTGTACACCTTCACCACATGGAAGCGGAAGCTGTAGACTCCCCGGACAGGGGCCACGAAGGAACCTGAGGCCCGGTCAAAGCCACCACCCTCGTTCACCAGGACCTAGGGAAAGCAGATTCTGCTTGTGGGGCTGAGGGATGCCTGTGGCTTATCAGGATAGCACTGGGCTTGGGTAAGAGGAAAAATAAGGGAACGGGGGGGGGGGACTAGGAGAATTGTATTCAAGAGACACGGTTTGAAAGGGTGAGGTGTATGTGTGTGTCAGAGAGAGAGAGAGAGAGAGAGAGAGAGAGAAAGAGAGAGAGAGAGAGAGAGAGAGAGAAAGAGGGAGAGAGAGAGAGAGAGAAAAGAACACCTTAGGGAAGGGAAATGATCAGGGCTGTCTTAGGGAAAAATGTAGGAGGGACAGCAAAGTAGGCTTGCATGGCCAATTTCAGGTGTCTAATAGGTCCTCTGGAATGAGGCAGGGGGATTACCTGATCGAAGTAGATGGCCCCACCAGTGCCGTTGCCAGTCTCCCCTGCTGGCTCATGATGGTGGCTTCGGACTGCAGCAAATGCCACTCTTCCTGGAGGTGCTTCTCCCAGAGCTGCACCCCCGGGACCCCCTGCAGCAGCTCGGCCAGGCTCACAGACCACCAGGCATTCGCCCTCCAGCAGGACAGGCTCTGATCCCTCCTGGGCCCACCCAACCCTCACAGCCAGACACACCAGGGCCAAGGGCAGCCCCAGGCTGTGTAGTGGACTTGGTAGCCAGGGTCGTTTTGCTCCCAGCATGATTGAGTGTCCCACCACCCCAAATACCCCTGCCTCCTGCCCCTTTTCTGTGGCCTTTGATTTCCACTCTGCCTCCGCTTCTCCTAGCCTTCACCCTGCTCCTGCTCCTTCTGGGTCTCCCTGCCACCTGGCCTCTGCACCTCCCTCTCCATACCTCTGTCCTAGCCTTGCCTCCCACTCAGTTGCTCCCGCTGTCCCTGTAGTTCCCTCCTCCTTGGCAGAGCATGAAGTGACAGCAGTTGGGCGCTGGGAGGGAGAAGAGGGATGAAGACAGGCTCACCCAGAGCTCCAGGGCAGACTTCTGCAGGGAACAGTACTAGGGACTTCTGCAGGGCATAGTGCTAAAGACTTCTGCAGGGAACAGTACTAGGGACTTCTGCAGGGCATAGTGCTAAAGACTTCTGCAGGGGACAGTACTAGGGACTTCTGCAGGCGCCAATACTAGGGACTTCTGCAGGGCATTCTGCTAGGGACTTCTGCAGGGGATAGTACTAGAGACTGGTCCTGGCGTCACAGGAAACTGGTGCAATGTGTGTTTGTATTCATCCCGCAGCCCCTTCCTTCCTCCTTCTCACTGCTCTCCCTTAAACTTCCCCACACGTCAACAGCTCTCTTCTGATACATATTTCCATTTCTTAAAGAAAGGGGTGCCCTTGTCGTCTCCACAATTCTTTTGGTGGAAAGTGCTTGGGCCACGAGGGTCATTACTCTGTGACCATGGGCCAGTTCTTTTTTTCTCTCTGCTCTTCCACACTCTCATATGAAGAGGTCAACTTCCAACGAGTTGCCCTTGTTTCCTGACAAACAACTGCGCAGAGGGCTCAGAACTCCGAGGCCGAGGACCTGGAGCGAGCGCCGGCAGAGCCTGGGCTGGCGCCAGGCGGGGGCGGCAGCCTAGGCCGGCGCAGCGCAGGCCTCGCCGGGGAGGAGCGGCGCTGACTCCGCCCCAGGCCAGGAAGTGACTCAAAACACAGTTTGAGATGTAAAGAGAGGTCCCCGTTGGGCGAGGATCCCGGAAAGGCCCGCCCAGATTCGGGCCCCCGCGCGTGTCCCCCGGGCTGGGGGCGCGGGCGCCGCTGGGTCGGGGCCTCCTGACGAGCCAGCGGCCCAGGCGGGTAGGCGAGCCCTTGCTCGGCGCCCGGGAGCGGGAGGCTGCGGTGGGCAGTGCGGCCCGGCCCCGGGCTGAGGCCGCGATCGGCTGTGGGCGGGACGGTCCCGGACCCGGGCCCGGGTGCGGCGCCAGGGGTGGACTGGAGGAGGGGAGGCCGGGGTGGGCGTGGCCAGAGCCTAGGAATGGGCAGGCTGAGCCCCGCGGGACAGTCACACCCCTGTGAGGATTCGTCTTGGAGGGGCCGCCTTGGACCCTAAGGTTGCAGAGTTCCTTGAGGAGAGGCTCTGTTTTGTCGCGTCTTCTCCTTGTGGTTTCCACACCGAGCTGAGCCCCCTACTCATCTTGCTCCGGAATGGTCATTTCCCCTACCGTCACTTCTTTGGGAGAAGGGGTCTGCGTCCCGATGATCTGACGTCTTTCGACTACCGAGATGGGATTGAGATGCTTGTTACCTCCTGGAGTTGTTTACCAGAATCGTAGCTAAGTGCGACCTGTTGATTGTTGATATGGGCCGAGAGACAAGGATTTGGGTTTCTGGGATTGTGAGGCTCTGAGTTGCCTTCTCCCTTTCCAGGACTGGGGGAGGAAGCCATGCCTACTTGGGGGGCTGGCTCCCCGACTCCCGACCGCTTTACGGTGTCTGCGGAGGCAGAGGTCAAGGTCCGGGCCGAGCAGGCCCGTTTGGAGCGCATCTTCAGCGTGGGGGTGTGCGTCCT
Source organism: Dolichotis patagonum (assembly GCA_004027295.1). Taxonomy (NCBI): domain Eukaryota; kingdom Metazoa; phylum Chordata; class Mammalia; order Rodentia; family Caviidae; genus Dolichotis; species Dolichotis patagonum. The sequence goes on along the minus strand of PVJX010007957.1, from coordinate 20,608 downwards.
CCCCAAGGACTGCGCAGAGAATCCGCACATCTGGCTGCAGCTGGAGGGCTCCAAGGAAAACATCGGCAGAGCCAAGGTGAACTCTTCTCCCCAGTCCTTCCAGAGAGCCGGGAAGTTCTCCCCCACGGAGGCAGCCTCGGAGGAGGTGCCTGGGGAGGATCTCCATTCCTTGGTTATCTCACAGGCACTGGCACCCTCAGTGCCCCTGAGCGTTAAGGGACTTCCCCACTGTGTCTGGAGTTTTGGTTTCATTTTACCTAGCGTCTTGCGGGGGATGAATCATTGTGTGTACTTTTTGGGAGGGCAGAGGTAACTGAGAGCAAGTGGCCCTGCCAAGGAATTCACGTGTGTGTGTGTGTGTGTGTGTGAAGTAGAGGTGGGAGGTGGAGGTGGGAGAGGTAGTGTGAAGCAAGGGTTCTGGTTTGACTCTGCCACCTGCAGTCTTGAGTTCCAGAGTTTTGGTTTCCTTATTTGTAAAGTGGGAATAGTGGTAGCATTATCGCCCAGATACTCCAGGCATCCTGGAGCTCAGAGAATAATGAACCAAAAGGGAATGGCTTCCAGCAGTTTCCTTTTCTGACCTTCCCCCAGGAGTACCTGAAAGGTCTCTGCAGCCCAGAACTGCAGAATGAAATCCACTACCCACCCAGACTACATTGCATCTTTCTGGGAGCCCAGGGCTTCTTCCTTGACTGCCTGGTTTGGAGCACATCAGCCCACTTGGTTCCTGGGGCACCCGGCTCACTGATGATCAGTGGACTAACTGAGGCTTTTGTCATGGCTCAGAGTCGTGTAGAGGAGCTTGTGGAGCGGCTGAGCTGGGATTTACAGACAGGCTTCTACCCCACCACTTCTCCAAATGCTGGAGTGCTGAGGGAATTCTCTGCCCTGCTGCAGCCCAGAGAGGATGCCCACACGGAAGCCCTGCTGCAGCTGCCCTTGGCTGTCCAGGAGGAGCTGCTGAGTCTGGCACAGGAGGCGTTCATGGGCCAGGGGCCGTTGGGTGCTCTGCACCAGGGAGTCAGAGCTCCCCTGAGTGAAGGTGGAGGATCTCTGAATGTGGGCTGCGTAGGGCAGGGAGAGTCAAAGGGGGCAAGTGGAGTGAGTCATACTGTGGGGAAGAACATAGGGAAACAAGGCAGTCCCAGGGAAATGGATCTGTGGTGGAAGGAGCTGCTTGGGAAAGAGGCCGGGGAGAAAGAAGTAACTTTGAGGTCACAGCCAGCAGGTGGAGGGGTAGGGGAGATGGGGTGCCTGAAAGGAATGGCCTTGGGGAGGGAAGGGGTGGCCCAGGAAAGAGGAGGATTTAGTGTCCAGGGTGAGTCTCCTGGTTCTCAGGGCCCCTGTCAGAGGGCAGCTCAGTTCCGGGGAGCCTCTCTCCTCCAGCGGCTCCATAATGGGGAAGCCTCACCTCCAAGAGTGCCTAGTCCCCCACCTGCGCCTGAACCCCCTTGGCCCTGTGGAGACCGCGGAGATCTAGGAGACAGGGGAGACAAGCAGCAGGGTCGAGGTCGAGGATCTTCGGGGAAACGAGGCACCCGTGGAGGCAACTTGGTGACTGGCACTCAGCGTTTTCAAGAGGCCCTGCAGGATCCTTTCACCCTGTGCCTTGCCAATGTGCCTGGCCAGCCAGACCTCCGCCATATTGTCATCGATGGCAGCAATGTGGCCATGGTGTGAGTACCTGTTGGGACTCAGAGTCCTGGGGGTGAGGGTTGAGACAGGCATCTTTGTTTACCTTGGGGACCTGTGCTGCGGGGCTGGCACTGCAGCCAGCCTGCCAGACCCCTCTGGATCTCAGGAGCTGACCCTTTCCCACTGCAGGCATGGCCTCCAGCACTACTTCTCTAGCCGTGGCATTGCCATTGCCGTTCAGTACTTCTGGGACCGTGGGCATCGTGACATAACTGTCTTTGTGCCTCAGTGGCGCTTCAGTAAGGATGGCAAGGTCAGAGGTGAGTTGGGTCTGGTAATCTTTGTCCTGAGATAGTCTCTGATTCCATCTTGAGGGCAGCCCTGTTTATGTTTCTTTTCTTCTTTTAAAATAGAGATTCACTTCCTGCAAAAACTATACTCACTTAGCCTGCTTTCCCTCACGCCCTCACGAGTCATGGATGGCAAGAGGATTTCCTCATATGATGACAGGTACTTGCTCCTTCCCTGGCTCCAGGCTTGATATTAAAGGAGCGCAGTAGAAGTTTCTCACCGTTGGCTCTGTCTGTAAGCTTCGGTGGTGGAAAGAGAGTTTGTCTTTAATCAAGCTAAACTACAGTGTATATATAGTGCTTTACTATTTAGAAAATACTGGCTTAATGGAAAAGTGGGAGAGCTTGACATGAGCAGCTGACAGGTGCCTTCTTACAATCTAAACTTTCAAATATGTAAAGAAATTCGCCCAACATTATGGAAAAACCCTAGTAAACAATTCAAGTAAGTAAAAGGAAGAAACACAATCTGTGAGTAACAGGACTGGGTAGAACATGATTTATTTGAAAGATCATTGGATTTAGAACTGGAAGATCTGAATTTGACTCTTAAATTGTACTATTGAGACCATATGTGGGTCCATCTCCTAGTGAATTAACCCTAAGACCCTCTATTCATTCACCCTCTTTGTGACTAACAAAAGAAGTTAAGGTGTAAGCTTTCTTCACACAAGTTAGTAGGCAACAGTCCAATGGTGTTACCTCTTCAGTTCACATGGACCTAAGTGTTGCATAAAATCTTACCTCTATTTCAGGTATGTGGAGATAGAGGGGAAGAATAGTTAGCTACCTTGACAAAGAAAGCACAGACCTCAATGCTGCTGGATGGTTTAAAAAAAAAAAAAGCAGGGCATACTTTGGCCACAGCGTGCATAAAAGGTGTGGGAAATGTGCAGATTTTAAAGCTAATGAACCAATTAAAAATTTTATAACCACAAGTTCTTTATGCTTTAGGACACTATTGGTTTTTAAAAATTAGTTTTTAAACCATAGCGATGATATATCTTGTCTTTTCAAATACTTAGCTGACACCTCTTATAAGTAAATGGTATTCTACAAAAAGACAGTTCAGTTTCTCCTAGTGCTACTTTATTTTATGTCTAGCTCTCACATTTCCCCCCAAGGTATGGAAACTTTCCTTACTAGCATTGAAACAGAATGGAAACTAAAGACTGAGACAATTTTAATGAATTTTAAAGAATGGGCCTGTGCAGTTGTGTAGCACCTGGTGTGCAGATAACACAATATAAATTGGAAATTTTGCCTCCTAACAATGATTAAGCACAGTGGTGTACAATGTAGGCCTGCTGAGTGAGTATTGTGGGACATACAACATAATATAGTAGCAGTAAGACATGCTTAATTGGAGCATGTTTCTTGTATCCCACATGTATACCTTATACATATATATATATATTAGCCTCTTAATTTGTTTCCCAGAGGGGAACACAGAACCAGACATTTCTCACATGTAAACCGGGTATCTAGCCCCCTTGATACCACAGTGTCTCTTTAAACACCAGCTGCACATTTACTACTAGGTGCTTGGTCTTCAGAAGGAAAACAGAACAAGATCTGATTATTGACTTCAAAGAGGCAAAAGAAACTGTAAATCCAATATTACAGGAGCTCAGAGGGAAAGGAGCCCTCCTGTGACTTGGGTTTTGTAGGAGGGGAGGGGTTTGTGACTAGTTGGTGGAGAAGATGTGGGAACGGCTGGATCCCACTACCTACTGCTGCATGCATCTTTCCCTGTGGCATCAGAATTACCAAAGTTGGGGTCAGGTATCTATTTTTAAAAAAGCACCCCTGGTGATTCTGTTCATCAGCAAGTTTTGAGAACCACTTTCTAGATGGAGGGAATAGTTTGAGAAACTTGGAAGATAGACAGCCCAGGGCATGTTTAGAGAGCAGGATGTAATCTGATCATTGATTTTGGCTGGAATTGAAGGCACATTAGGGAATACAGGGAGAGAAAGCTGTAAGGGTGGCTTGCAGCCAGATTTTAGAGGGCTGCAGCTGCCAGGCTGTGCACGTGGACTTTACTGGCAGGTGAAGGGCAAGTGTGGAAGAGCTCAGTGTAGAGGAAGAGCGGCTTTCTTCCAAAAGGACTGCAGAGTAGTGAATAATTACGGCAGGATGGATTCTTAGAAAGCAACACAATAAGCAATTGTAATATCTGAATCACTGTGGTAATCACGGGATTAGAAAGGGGCAGAATGGAAGGCTTTTCACTCAGATAGTGGATCTGAGTGGTGGTGGGGTAGGGTAGAAGACGGAGTCAGAGCTAGCCCTGTTGCCTCTCAGGAATGAGGCACAAGTGTTGGGTGGAGGAATGCTGTGAGCTGGTGGGATGCTACTGGGAGATCACTTTGGAGTCATCTTCTCTGCTCAATGGCTCTTGTATTCAATTAGTCACTGTTAGCTGGGTTAAGGTGACATGGAGGGCCAGATCTCCATCACTACAAACAGGTTGAAGGATTTTGTAGCATCCTTGGGGGTGGGACTTTATGGTTGCTGTGGCTTTTGAGACAGGTTCATGTTGAAGTTGGCTGAAGAGACCAGTGGAATCATTGTCTCCAATGACCAGTTCCGGGACCTGGCGGAGGAGTCTGACAAGTGGATGGCAATCATCAGAGAGCGGTGAGGGAGCTCTCCCTTGAGAATAGGGCACGGATTCAGACCTTTCTGTAAAACCAGCTCTTCTCTGGCCACTGGGTGAGAACTCTGGAAGGGGGCTTGAAGTTGCTTCAAGGGATGGTAGTCAGTAGTTTCTGGTGGCATTGGTCTCAGCTGTCTAGGAGGTGAGCAAGTGCCCTTCTGTGACACTTTTTCTTTACTTATCTAGCCTCCTGCCCTTCACTTTTGTGGGAAACCTCTTCATGGTTCCTGATGACCCACTGGGTCGAAACGGGCCCACCCTGGATGAGTTCCTGAAGAAGCCAGCCAGGTAATGCTCACTCTCTGCAGGGAATTCCTAGTCCTGTTCTTTGCAGGCCTGGAGACCTACATGGGAGTATGACCTCAGTTTGGGCCAGCTTGATTATGCTGTAGTTCTGGGATGCATTGGACTTGGCCTTTAAAATTTTCCCAGGGAATCCTGACACAAACTTCCTGGTTGGAAGGGAAATTCCTGTTTCTTGTCTCTGTTAATCAGTATGTTTGATAGAGTTACTGGGAAGATGGTTGCTTGTACTGATGGCTCATGTACTCAGCACGCCCTCTGCTGGACCACTAAGAGATTAATTTAGGACCCTGCATTGTAATTGTGGCAGGTTTCTTCTGGTTCCGAGGCGCCAGTCTCTTCAGAAGTGGGTTGACACTGCCACTCTGTGGCCAGACTTGGGAACTTCAGGATTGTGCCCCTGAGTCAGAATGGAGACGGGGCAATGATGAGCTAAGAGGCCCACTGAGGTCTGATTTCTGTCCAGCATGTTCTTGAGCTCTTCTTGTTCTACTTTGTCCCAGGAAACAAGTGTCTTCTAAGGCTCAGCATCCTTCCAAGGGCTATTCAGGACACAGCAATCAGCAGCAGGGGAAGGAAGAAGAAAAAGGCAGTGGTGGCATTCGGAAGACCCGGGAGACAGAGCGGCTCCGGCGCCAGCTGTTGGAGGTGTTCTGGGGTCAGGATCACAAGGTGGATTTTATCCTGCAGCGGGAGCCATACTGCAGGGACATTAACCAACTGTCTGAGGCCCTGCTGAGTCTCAACTTTTGAGCCTTACCCACCTGTGTGACTGCTGCCCTGTTAGCTCCAGGCTCCCCCAGCCCAGCGCCTTCCGTGAGAGTCCCTGTGCTGCTCAGACTCTGGCCCAAAGTCACTCTGAGATAGTTCTTTGGGTCAGAGGAGGACCGGGAAGAGCATTCCAGTGAAGGAAAGGTTTTTGTCTGGTCATTTTGGGGATACGTTCAGAAAGTGACCTAATCTCAAGTCAGAACTCCAACCAGCTCTCAAGAGGTTCTGCTCACCCTTAGCTTCCCAATCTTGCTTTAGCATTCTTGCTTTCTGTAGGGGGCTGCTAGAAAAGGTAAGTCATGGAGACTGGGGCCGCTGGTTGAGTTGGGGTAGAGGCTAGGGTCACCCAGGGCTGGCAAAAAACTGGGCCTTTCCTCCCCCTGGCTGCTGCTCTCATTGGAGGACAGATTGAACTTGCAGGCTGCGTTGTTTGCTGGGCATGTCAAAAGGGACGCTGGCCTCTTGAGGGGCTGTCGTGGTGGGCAGGCTGGGTTGCAGTGAATTGAGGAAGAATGCAGAGGGCGACTGGCTTGCAGTCTCACTGTGCCTGTCTGTGGCTTTCATTGAGCTGCTTGGCCTGTACTTCTGCTTATAAATGAAGAGTAAAAGTGCCTGTCAGGGGACAGTGTGGGAATGCAGAGGAAAGCTTGGAGGAAAGGTGCCCGGATCAAGTCTCAGGTGTGTCTGCCTGTGGCTGCACAGGCTCCCTGACCAAAACTGCTCTCAGAGCGATGTGGGTCATTCACGTTCAGGTTCCAAGCCCTAGATTTTCACACTGTGTCCTCAGACTGCCATGCCAAATAATGGCTGCATCCCTTTTGGTCAGCTCTCAGAACCCACATTTATAAAATAGTTAAGTTAGGGGTGATTGCATTATGAAAAATACTCTCAGGGTTCCTATAAATGGCAGCTCTCCTGTTGCATCAAGTGTTTGTTTACAGATGAACAGATGTGTCACGATGTCCCTGGTTTGGTCCTTGTGCTGAGGCACTGGGAATATTCACCAAATCCATGAAGCTGTGCTCTACAATGATGTTAATATGATCTGAGCTAACATTTTCTTTACAAAGACCTAAGTGGTGTAAGTTGAGGCACTTCCGCTTTGAATGTGGTGCGTGTGTGCACAGGTGTGCTTGTGTATGTACCTGACTGGGCACCACACTAATTCCACTAACACACATGACATCCTGGCTCAGTGCTGATTCCTGTAGGTCACTGCCTATCCTGCTTGAATTCTTTCTGCGCCGGGGAATTTACTACCTGGAGGTAGCACATTTTGTACAGGGACAGTATTCATTGGTAGTCCTTTCTCTAATGTAGATGCTTTCCTGTTACCTTTGAGGCTGATCATTCCTCAGGCACATCATCCTAGAGTGATGTATCACTCTAGGAGACAGTCAACTTTCAAGTGTCTTAGACCAGATGAGAGGTAGGCCAGGTGCCCCTGGCTTTGTTGTTTGGGTCCTGCAGCACATCCCTGATTAAGATCCTTTTTAGGCTGTGACTTCTCCCCTAGATGGCAGGGAATCAAACATGAGGAGCTGAACAATGAGGGAGGGTCTCCAGGTCCCAGTGTCTTTGCCCTTCTACCTGCTGGTGCTTTATATTGCTAGTCCGTATTGACCCAGGCTGGAGGTATGCGTGGTGGAGACAGGCTGATCAGGGAGGTGACAGTGACTCAAACAATCCATAGTGCCCTGGGAAGAAAGAGGACTGGATAATATGGTCTAAAGTAGTGGCTGATGAACTACTTCCGGTTAAACTGTGGCAGACATCACACTTTTGGTAGATGAAAAGGGTCCCAGATGAATACTTGGCACTTATTTTTTCCCGATAGAGTTGAACTTGTAGCCCATGCTTGGTGCCCTGCCCTTTTCACTCTCCATGATGGTGGATCTACACGTGGTCAGAGGGATCTTCTGCCCTTTTGTGCTAAGGAGCCTAGTGGATGAAAGTGGCTCCAATTAGATGGGGCAGATCCTAGGTGCTGGATTTGTCCTGCTGCAGTTTGATAAACTGGGACTGTGATTGCTTTTTAATTCACTGGTATTTGGTGACACAGACTGAAGGCTGACCTATACTGAGGCCTCATCTCTTCTTCTGGTAGCATTCCTGATGGCATGTACTTTGTGTACAGATGTGCAGGGTCATCACAGAACTCACTGGAAATGGGTCATCATTTGTTTCGTCTTCTAATCTTTACCCTTAGCATAACTTCATGCTTTATACTTGTGATCAGCCCTTTTGATCAGAGGAACCCGAAAGGGAAAGGATAAGGAGAGCTGTTGCCTACTGTAATTAAAAATCCTTGTGCTGGGGGCTGGGGATATAGCTTAGTGGCACGGCACCTGCCTGGCAAGTGTGAGGTTCTGAGTTTATTCTCTGTATTCCACCCTACCCTCCAACAACAACAACAACAACAACAACAACAACAACAACAACACCCATGCTGGGAAAAATATAGAGCAACAGTCCTTGCATAAATTCTAGAAGAATCTAGAAAACATGAGCCTGGAACCAGTTAGATAATTTATCTTTATTGCCAAAGCTGCAGAGTACTCTACACAGCACAGAGGAGATCTGGGGCAACATTGTGACACAGAGAAACTAAACTTGGAAATTTTCCTACAGGGACTCAAAGTGGTTAAGGTCCCAACTTGATGAGGTACAGCCTTGAGACTAGAGAATTTCTCAGTTTCTGATCTCAAGTGGAGGACTACCTGAGGCTGTTCAGGTACCTAACCAGGAGCCTCTGGTAAGGCACAGGCCTGGGCTCCTGCCATGAACTTCTCTAGGCTACGACTTCCTTTAAGGCAGCCGCCAGCTCTGGGAAGGAATACTGGTAGCCAGTGGCCAATGTCCGCCGGGGGACCACCTTCTGGCCCTCCAGCAGCATGACAGCACGTTCTCGCCCAAAAATAGCTTGTACCACAATGCTGGGGACAGGGATGAAGGCTGGGCGGCCCAGGGCAGTGCCCAAGGCTTGAGCAAACTCAGCATTGGTAGTGGTGGAGGCCGGAGCCACGCCATTGAGGACTCCCTGCACATGATTTGCTTCAAGGGCGTGGGTCAGGATTCCTACCATGTCCCTGATGTGAATCCAGGGGAAGAATTGGCAGCCTGAGCCGATGGGGCCCCCCAGGCCCAGCCGGAAGGGTAGCAGCATCTGGCCAATGGCACCACCTCCATGGCCCAGCACAACCCCTAGAATAGGTAGGTGTAGTGTACAGGGAGGGCTCTCAGCTTGGAAGCAGTCTGACTGTTCCTCATTCCTCATAGTTTCCCCCTTTTTACTCTTTCCCCACATGGACTCTGCTTTGTACCAGAGTTGAGGAATGTGGCTCTCCTTGGGACTTCCCATCCTCCCCTCTGCAGGTTTTCCACAAGTGATAGCGTCCTCTCACACTCTGTAAACACAACTCCTCTGGTTCTACTCCACCCTCCCTAGCCCAGTGAAGCCATGCTACCCTGTCTGCCACCAGGTTACTTGGTTCTTACCTGAGCGCACCACTACCTGTCGTGTAGAATCTCCAGGAAGCCTGGCTGCAGCTTCCCATTTGGACACAAGGTTGGAGAAAAAGTCAAAATCTCCTCCTGGGCTGTCTTCATCATACTCTGCAGTTAGGCTGGGCTGGTAGTAAGCTGTCAGGGGAAGAACACTCATTCGCTCTGGGTGTCTTTGTCCTGCCTGGGCCTTTGTGGTCAGGGTTCCATTTGGCCTCACCCTTTGTGGTCCTTGGGTATCTCCATGCACATCTCCCCCTTGAGCTTCTCTATGATCTGACGTGTTTCTTTTGTAAACGCCTTTCCTTTGTCTGCAGGCTACACCCAGAGGCTGCTAAATTGTAGTGGTTAGAAACAGAAACCTGGGTGCCAGGCTGCTTGAGTTTTAATTTCAGCTCTGCTATTTCTTAGCTCTGTGACTTTTGGTAAATTACTTTTCTGTATGGAATTTGTGCATCTTTAAAATGGGATAATAGTACCTACCTCATAGGGTTGTTACAAGGATTAAATGATGTAATATGTATAAAACACTTCGTGTACTTACTTGTATGTCTACTTTGTAACTAATTATTTGGTCCCAAAGGTGACAAACAACAATCAGGAACTCTGTTCCTAAAGATCTACGGTGTGGTAAGCACGGGACTTGGGGAACAGGTCTTTTCCTTAGGACTCAGGTCTGTTTCTTTGAGAACCTCCACTTCTCAGTGAAAACACGGGTCAGGAGAAACATGCATGGATTGAGGGCCTAGGAGTTACTGTGTCTGGAAGAGATCAGCACTCAGGTGTATACAGCTAAAAGCCCTGAGCTACCTCCCTCCCACTGCGGACCTCCTTTCCCCCCTGCTCTAATGTGAGAGGTGGGTGGTATGTGGGCGTACCTACACCTGTGACCACAATCCAGGCCTGGGGTGGTTGTGGGGCTTTTGTGATGGCTTTTGCCAGCATCTGGGTGGTCTCCAGGCGGCTGCTGAGAACGTCTTTTTGGAAGGCTTCATTCCACCTTCAAGAAAAACAGGAAGTAAAAAGTTACTAAGTACATACATGCACTTGTGCCTTTAGCCCTGGGGCCTATTCTTGGCCAATTTCTAGTAGAACCTGGCATTGCAGAAGAACATGTCTACTGCAGAAAAAAAACAAAACAAAACAAAACAAAACAAAACACAAGAGGTATCTTTCTTGGCCATTCCTGAGAATTTAAATCGACTGAATTAAGCCAACTGGGTAGGAGAGCAGGTGGGCGCGTAGGTGGGACGAGTAGTCTGCGATATAGTTTTAGTTCTCAATCTGTAGGCTCTATTAGCCACAGCTCGCAGTTCCTCACCAGAGTCGGACCCTCTCCTCCCTCTGCTCTTGGGGGATACCCGCGTTAGGGCGCCAGCTGACCTTCGGAGAGGGTTGAGGATATTCTCTCCGGCCAAGTTGACCACGGCATCGCAGCTCGGCAGCCCCGACCTGGAGAGCTCCTCCTGCCAGAGACAGCATCGTCCGCCGCCCCGCCCGGGCCGCCCTCCCAGCCCCCGCCCCCTTCACACTCCCCCCAGGACGGCGTACCCAAGTGATCCGAGCAGTCCCCGGCTGTCGGGAGATCAGCGTCACCTCGTGGCCCTTGGCTTTTAGCAGCCGGGTTAGGGCTGTCCCAATGAAGCCCGTCCCACCACCTGATCAGAGAATACAAACACTTTACACTCCGGTGTGCAGGAAGGCACTTTGCGTCCCGGCTTGTGCGCCCCTCCTCTGATGCCATCCATCCCACCTGACTCCACTTCTCCCCAACTTTACCCCTCCCTGAGGACAGAGGTGACACAGTCCCTGGGAATTATGGGAGTCAGCTTCTTGAGCGAGGCGGTCAACGCCAGTGCCCTTTCGGCAAGCACTTCCTGCCTTCAATCCCTGGTTATGTCCGCCCCCAACTCTCTTTTTCCGCCTTCCCTCACCCACTAGCACCCGCATAGCGATCGGAACCCAATGCGCTTGCGCAAAACTTAGAATCACAATTTTTCCTCCCGCTCCCTTTATGACCTTCTGCGCATGCGTCTTTTGGGGTGGCGCTTCTGCGAACAGAAACTGTGGACTCGAGACTGACGCCCTTCCTGGTGACCCGGAAGACTTTAGAAGGCTTGGTCTTGCATTTCCCGGGAGGCGAGGCAGAAAGTGGGGCAAGGACGTGAGTAGGTGTAATGGGGCGGTACGGAAGCAATCCTTCAAAAGAAACAAAGCAACAAAATCCTGTACCTAAAATTTGAAGCTGTTGAAGCCTCAGAATTCTGGATGTGCATTTAGTTGGGTGCGTCAGTAGTACTCTGGATGTCTTTCTGTTTTCCTCACTGCTCTGGCTTCTTCTTGTCGGCATTTAAACGTTCCGAAATTTCCCTCATTTTAAAATAGTTCCAGCAAATGGTCTTTTGAGTTTTCTGCTTCCCAATTCACCCTGTCTGGGTTCTACCTCTTTTCCTCATTTCCCTTCTCTAAGAGAACACAGATTTTCCAGGTGGTACCAAATCGGATACTTAGTTTTTTTTCTTAGAATCACTAGGCATTTGCCAGTGCCTTCCTCCCTTTGGAAATAGGCGTCTATTGCTTCGTGAAAGATACTGTCTTCTAGGCCTTTATCTTAATTGCTTGGGGTCTCAATCACTTGCTTTGATGTGTTTAAATTCTTAAAATGTTGCTATTCCTCAGAGCTAGGTCCTAGGACTTCTCTTCCCACTCTGTACTTCTCTAAAGGCTTCTCTGTTGTGAATTCAGTTTTTTTTTTTTTCTTTCTCTCCCTGTTTTTCTGTAAACTCTCCAACTGGAGACAGTTCAGTGGGATTCTTTGCTTGTTTAAATTTGGCTCATCTGTTTAATTCCTTGTAAAATCCAGTTTTAGTTTATTAAGTACCCCGTGCCTTTGACATCTGGTCACCTTCAATACCTGATCAGATCCCTTATCCCCCACCCTCTTCAGATAATGTCTCATCATTCTGACTTGCCTTCAGCAAGAAACCTGTTAGGCTGGTTTAACCAGGAACCCTTTTGCTTTCTGATACTTTCCCAAAAGTATAATGTTAAGCAAAAAGAAAGTTGTTAGATAAGTACTTGCAATATAATGCTTTCATTTAGAGATTAAAACGAAGAAAAACTAATTTTTTTAATTGCAGGGATAAAGAGTTGTAGTGAAAGTAAAAAGAAATGCATGGAAATGTTAATGAGAAAACAGAATAGCATTTACCTGTAGAGGTAATATGTCAGAGAGGAGTACCTCACAGACTTGAACTTCCTGTTTTTTAGGTGATGGGCACATGGCTGTTCATTTTATTTTATTTTTTTTTAATTGGTAACGGGGATCAAACTCACAACCTTGTGCTTGCCGGGCAGACGCTTATGCCACTGAGCTAAACCCCCAGCCCCCATTTTATTTTTCTTTATATTTTTGTATGACTGAAATACTTCATGGTAAATAAAAATGTATAGTGAGTTTAAAATTTATAGTCATATTTAGATGTGCAAAATATAACTTTGAGTTAGGTGTAGTGGCACATGCCTGTAATTCCAGCACTCAAGAGGCTAAGGCAGGAGATCACCATGGGATTTTGAGGTGACTGTGGGCTATATAGTGAACTCGAGGTCAGTTTGAGCTACATAATAAGATCCTGAAATACAACTTTATTTTCCGTACTTAACACAACTTGCTCATAAACGTCTCTTCTTGTCAGTGGAATACACTTAAACTTACCCAACAAAGGTAACTATCACTTCTAGTTTAAAGCATCTCATATTCTCAGTTTTCTCTGAGTAAATTCTTAGCCTTGTTCCTGTTCTTTCCTTCTGACAGTTAGATACCTGGGTGTGTATGTTCTTTGGTTAGCGATTGTCATCTAGTCACCAGTGCCTCTTTAGAAGGCTCTCATTTCTTGACCATGGCATAGTGCCCGCTGAGATCAGCCAAGGCACAGAGAGTGTCTTAGTTGCTTTTCTCTCATTGCTGGGACAAAATACCCAACACCCAAAATGAAGGAAGGAAAGGTTTATCTGGCTTACAGTTTGTGGAGGTTTCAGTCTATAATCAGCTGGCTCTAAGACAGGATGGCATGGCACAGGGGCAGCACTTTAAGGCAGCAGCCAGCAAAAAAAGCCAGAGAAAAAAGGGGAGAACAAATCTCTTCTCTTCCCTTATATTGTAAGCAGGCTACTCCCTCCCCTCACACCACCTCTGAGCCCTCCTCTTGCACAGGATGAGGATATTTACAAAGTAGGGATCCCCCCCCCCCCCCGGCTCCCTGCTAAGTCTCTTAGTTAAATTTCTAAACTTCTTAAGTTAACACAATGAATCAACCATAATAGATGGTCAAGCCAGGTCTATGGGCGTAGTTTTGGTCTCTGATTTTGGTTTCCACAATTCTTACCTTGTTGTCCTCTGGGTGAAAAGAAATGCTTGTCTTGCTTTCTGGCCAACAGCATAGATAATGTGAGGACCTTGATGAGTCTCCCCTTAGGCTCGCTTCTTGACTGTGGGTTGTTGCCCATTGTCATCACTGCCATACAATTTGCTGTGGTTATATGTTGCTGTTAACAGATTATCTAAAGAACATAGTGGTTTGAAATAGTAATGCTATTTATTTTTCCACACAGTTTCTGTGGGTTGAGAATATGGGATTAGCTTAGCTAGGTGGTTATGGTTCAGGGTCTCTTAAGAGGTCATGGTCAAAATGCCAGCTAGTGCTGCAGTCACTTGAAGACTTGTTTTGGACCAGCCAGGGGACCCTTTTCAGGAAGGTTTGCTTATAGGCTATTGGCAAAAAACTTCCTTCCTTGCTGGTTTTTTCTTGCCATATAGATTTTTGAATATGATTACTTAAGTATCCTCATGACATGACAGCTGACTGACCACAGAGAGTGACCTAAGAGAGTGAGAATGAGAGGGGAAACCTCAAAGCCTTGAACAACTGAGCTAGTCTCTACAGCTATGCACAATACTTTTACTGCAGTCCATTTATGAGAAGTGAGTCAGTAAGTCTGAGGGTAGGGGAACTTGGCTGTGACTTTTGAAGCCAGACATGTCAAATAATTTGTGGGCATTTAAAAAACCATCACAAGATCTGTGCAGCAATTAAGGCTCCTCTGAGAGGCTTGTAGTCTCTCAGTTATGCCTTGGAATTGTGGCAAAATCCTTTTTCTTTTTATATGCCCCCTCTTCCCTCCTGTATGTTTTTGCTTACCTTCCTAGCTGAGCTGCTTCTCAGAGAACCCAGGCAGCATTTGTAATCTAGTTTTGTCCTCTCCAGTTCTCTCTAATATTAAGCCATAACTTTAATATCAATCTGTGCAATGGGCAACTGCTGAAATATCATACTGTTTTTCTTTCCTGTTTGCTGACCCATGGAATTAATTTTATGCTCAATTTTTCCTCAGTATTTTCTCAACAAAACCTTGCTCTTGCATGTGAATCCCTACTTTTTAGGCCATTATTTAGATACAGATAGATAAAAGCTGAGATTTACATTGCAGAGAGAAAAAGAAGTACTGAGAAGGGAAGATGTACCAGGTTGTACAGCAAAAACTTACTGACTTGATTCATCATTATGTGAAGGTGCTGATACAGTGTGAGGAATCCACATCTTTCTTATTCTCAGCTTTTTTTAAGTAGTTGACTTCATTTTTAGAAAGATTTTCCCTCTCTAGAGGAAGTAAGATTCTTTGCTATTATTTCTTTGTCCTAGCAAAAATCTCAGAATTGACTGTTGTTGGACTGGTTTGGGTTACATACCATCTGTGAACCAATCGTTGTGGCAAAGTGAGTGTTTTGAATTCCTAGGCTTAGCGCATGTGTCTACTCCTAGGCCAAAAGTCCCTACTGACTTTTCTCCATTGTGGAAACCTAGTTGGATGTCCAAGGAATGAAGGAACTCCTATCAATTTAACCACACCCCTAGTTACTGACAACCCTTTCCTTTCTCTCCTGGCTCTGTCCTTTCAATGAACTGTGGTGGACAAACTAAGTGGGGAGGGTTCCACTAAATCAGACACCTCTTAGACCATAGATTCATGGAGATGAAGCTCCATTGGTATCGTTATGAGGTGGGAAGGGAATCCTTTCAAGAGCTTCAAGCCCAGTACCTTTAGGGACAAGGCTCTGATCACAGAAACCACTGCCATCTCTTCAAGGAGGCTAATGGGGATAGGATGTGCCTGAGTGCGTCAGCTTCCTCACCAAACTATTCAAAGTGCTTCATCTTCTGGATTCTGGGGATAGGTGGGTCAATTTTTCTCTTTTTCTTTAGTCTAACAACAGGTATTTTGCTTAAACTGTTTGCAGCTTTCAGTGTCTCTCTGACACTTTGGTAGTTTAAACTTTCAAATTTGAGCCAGAAAGCAAGGTAAGAGAAGTTTCCATCTGTGTATCTGGGTGTAGGAGCAAGCATAGCTTCTTTGCTCTGTGGGAAGGTGAAAATTCCTCCTTAGTCTGCAGCAATCACAGATCTCATTAACCTGAGACCGTTTCTGCCACAGCTGCTTCCTGAAACAGCAGAGGAACAGAACACAGTTCCTGGGGGTAGGGGTGGTCAGACATCTCTGCGGAGCAGGTGGAAGTCAGATGCAGGGAGGCACCCAGGCTGCTTCTTTCAGCTTGGCCAGGCCATGGCAGGATGCAGGTTTGCCGCTACCCCTAGCCAGTGCCTCCTTTGTGTGAATGCATCTTGCTTCATTTTTGTTTGGACAGGTTTCTGTGACTTCTCTCAGACTATGATATTTCTTGCTGAATAATGTTTACATGATCATCACCTCATGTAATTTCTGATGAGAATATAGTAGAACCAACCAGCCAAATCCTAATTCTGAAGAAAAATGAGAATAGAAGATACTGGAATACCCCAATACCTTTCTTCTCCTCCTTTTCATATTTTATTTTATTTGTTACTAGTATGTTTTGCAGTACATAATGATTATATTCATTGTGGGGAGTTAGTACATGTATATAACATATCTTAATTCTGTGTGTGTGTGTGTGTGTGTGTGTGTGGGGTACTGGGAATCAAACTCAACCTTGCACTTGTGAGGCAGGCCCCTATGCCACTCAGCTAAATTCCTGACCCCATATCTTAA
Organism: Dolichotis patagonum; assembly: GCA_004027295.1. Lineage (NCBI taxonomy): Eukaryota > Metazoa > Chordata > Mammalia > Rodentia > Caviidae > Dolichotis > Dolichotis patagonum. The sequence goes on along the minus strand of PVJX010007957.1, from coordinate 4,300 downwards.
TTCTTTTTCATCCCCTTCCCTCCCTTTCCTTATCCTCTTTCTGCATCCCTTGGTCCCCTCCCCCATTTTTATTTTTTGGTCCCTTTCCCTTTTACAAAATCCTATCTCCCTGTTTCCTATGATCTATCTTTTCTTTAGTCTTTAATTTATACTTTGGGTTTCTACTATAAGAGAAAATATGTAATACTTAAACTTGTGGGTCTGATTTATTTCACTTCACATTATAGTCTCAAGATGCCTTTGTTTCCTACAGATAACTCAAGTACATCCTTCTTTACAGCAGAGTGTAATATTCCACTATGTATAAATACCACATTTTATTTTTTAAAAATTTAAAAAAATTTTATTTTAAAGAGAATAAAACCAAGCAAAACAAAACAGAACAAAGCCAACCAAAACAAGCCAGTGCAAGTAACACAGGACTTCAAAACAATCGGAAATCAACAGTGGTTACCATAATGACTCCTTCTGCCTTTAAAATAGCTGCAGATAGCTTCAGACATAGTAAAAATCAAACAAACAGAACAGAATAGAACCAATAAAAACAAAACAATGAATGCAATAAAGGACTTCAAAACAAGATAATAGTAAATACAAAATGGTTACCATAATATATCTTGTTATCTTTGAAATAGCTGCTCATGCCACTGGATACAATAAAATCAAACAAAAAATAAAACAGAACAAAACCCAACCCAATAAAATAATGAAAATGATACAGGACTTCAAAACAAGACAATAGAGAATCAACAATGACCACCACCCTCGGAAGGAGATCCCCCATAGATGCTACACTGTGTGTTGCTATCCTCTGAATAGTGATCAGACCACCAGCTTTAGACCTGAAATGTCAGTGAAACACTGAACACTACAAGTACTAAATTGTATTCCACCTCAGTAGCCATCATTGCAGCCTGTGTTTCTTTGGACCAGCCAGTTTCTTATGGCTGGGAGTAGGGTGGGAGGAGTTGCCTCTTCTTGTTTCCCAGCCTGTGCTCTGGAAAGGGCTGGCATCTGGCTGTGTTCTTAGCAGTCTGCGCACGGCGCCAATTCACAGGGTGGGCTTGCCTGTTGTTGACTTCTTGTTCTCTCCCCGCAGTGCACAAATGGTGCTGACTCATGGGAAAAGGCTGGCATCTGGCTCTCCCCACAATGGCCCTCAAATGGTGCTGATTTGCAGGGAGGGCTTGCTTCTTGGTTATTCTTTTCCCCCATGAAGTCCAGGAATGGTGCTGATTCATGGGAAAAGGCTTATATCTGGCTTTCCCTGCAGCAGCCCATGCATGGTGCCGATTTGCCCACATTTTATTTATCCATTTATCTTAGTTACTTTTTTTGTTGTTGTTGCTGAGACAAAATACCCAATGCCCAAAGTTAAAGCGGGGAAAGGTTTATTTAGCTCACAGTTTGTGGAGATTTCAGTCCATAATCAGCTGTCTTCAAGGCAGGGTGGTTGTATGGCAGAGGGGCAACCATTCATGGTGAGGAAGGACAGCAAAATATTTTAATATTTAGGTCTTTGATCCACTTTGATTTTAGTTAGTACATGGGACAACATTTGTAAAAGAGACTATGATTCCCAGTGTTTTGGACCCTTTTCAAAGATCAGATGGCTGAATCTATGTGATGTTGTTTCTGCACCCTCTGTTCTGTTCTATTGATCCACATGTCTGCTTTTCTGCCAATACCATGCTGTTCTCAATTTCTATAGATTTGCTATATAACTTGAAATCCAGGACTGTGATGCCTCCTGCTTCGATCTTGTTGCAGAGGATTGCTTTTGGTATCCTGGCCCTCTACTTGTTCCATAGAAATTTTAAGATAGTTTTCTCTAGTTCTGTGAGGAGTGCTATTGGAAGTCTGCTGTGAGCCCAGGGTCTCAGGCACTAAAAGCTGCATCCCCTAATTCTTGTTCTCTGTGGAGATACCAGCACCTCTTGAAGTGCTGTATCCACCCCTAAAGACTTCCACATACATTCTCCCCAGCTGGCTCTGTTTAGGCATCTGTTCTCTGTGGAGCTTGACTAAGGAGTTGATATTTTCTCAACTCCAGCATCAGCCCCTCTTCTGTACTTAGCTGAGGCCTGCTATGGAGACAGTTGCTCATGAAACTATTCTGCTTTTAGTTTCTAGGGAAGTGAATGAGAAAGGGACTCAGAAGATTGCTCATATGTATGCTCTGTCAGAAGTGCTGGAGAGGGAGAGGGAGAGGGAGAGGGAGAGGGAGAGGGAGAGGGAGAGGGAGAGAGAGAGAGTCAGACAGAGACAGAGATGGAGATATCTTTGGCAAGACTGGACCAGAAGGACACTGTTCAGCATGAACAGCTCTTCTACCTTGAGAGGCCTCACTAGTCCTATATATTCTATTTCCCAGCTACTCAAAGGAAGCACCACAAGTGGCAGGTTCTTGCTAGATTCTTCTAATCTTGGTCTGCAAAATGGCTACCGAAAGACTTTTCCTGGGTTTGTTTTTACTCACCCTAGCACAACTCTCTGAAATTATTTATGGAGAAAACTGTCTCCATTTGTCAGAGTTCCCCCCACCCCTAGACTTCTCAGTTGCACATGAGTTTATAGAAGAGGAGACAAAATAGGTAGAGGAATGCTGAGTCCTGAGAAAGAAACCTGGGGCGACCTGACCAGAGGGCTTATAAGGCATGTCAGCCTGGATACCCCGTGCAGGGAGGATGCTGCTTCTCATATTCTCTGTACAGCAGAGATTTTGAGGTCTGGGTCTGCTTATCTCCCTTCACGTTAGTATAGTGGTGGTGTATTGTCATGAGATCATAGTAAAGGAGGCACTAATGGTAGTAAATGTGGAGACTAGGCAGCTGGGAAACCCTCTGATAACCATGTGGACGTGTGCACATGTGTGTGCATACTTGTGCATGACAGAGAGTTAGTTGAGGCAGTGATTATCAAAGATGGTTCTTCTTTTGCCTTCTTCCACCTCATCTCACATTTTCTTATATTGTTCAGCAGTTGTGTAAGCTGAGGGGTTTCCTAGGAAGAAAGACATAGTTGATCCATTTATTAAAATTTTATTTAAAAACAAAGCAAAACAACAAAACAAAACAAAACAAAATAGAAAAAAGGGTAGCAACAATATAAAATTCCAAGGGGAAAAAAGAAAAGAACAAAAAATACTAAGAAATCATTACTTGATAACTTACATACTGTCATCTTGGAAATAGTTGTTTAAGTTACAGAGTTAAAACATCCAAAGTACACATTCAAGCAATGAGACTGTTAACAGTTCTGCTCCATGTTATAACAAAAACAGTAATATGGTCATTCATCTTACACACTTAAACATACATGCAATTATATCCTTTAGAGCACCCTCTTTTCCTCTCTTTTTTACAGTAGCAATTACACATTTTGGGTTTTATTACTCCTACAGTTCTTATACTTTTTATACTAGAGACACAATGCGATATTAAAAAATATGATTCTTATTTATTTCACTAATGAGGATAGTCTCAAGTTGTCTCCATTTACCTATGAAGGCCTCAAGATCATCTTTCTTCATAGCTGAGTAATATTCCATTGTATAAAAATACCACATCTTTTTCATCCACTCTGTGGTTGATGGGCATCTTGGTTGTTTCCAAGATTTAGCTATTAAAAATTGTGCTGCTATGAACATGGGTGCACATATATCACTGTGATATGAACTTTTCAGTTCCTCTGGGAAAATACCCAGAAGGGGAATAGCTGGGTTGAATGGAGCTTCCAGTCCTAGTCTTCTGAGAATTCTCCATTCTGATTTCCATAGTGGCCACACCAGTCTACACTCCCACCAACAGTGGAGGAGTGTCCCCCCCGCCCCCGCAGCCCCGCTAACATTTGTTATCAGTTGATTTCTTGATGGCAGCTATTCTTTCGGGAGTGAGATGAAATCTCAGTGTTGTTTTAATTTGCATTTCTTGAATGACTAGTGATGGTGAACATTTCTTCATGTATTTATTTGCCATTTGTATATCTTTATCTGAGAACTGAGTGTTCATCTCAGATGCCCATTTTTGAAGAGGGTCTTTGAATTTGGGCGGCTTGATGTTTTTCAATTCTTTATATGTTCTTTTTTTTAATTTAAAGAGAAAAAAACAAAACAAAATAAAACAGAATAAAGGGTAGCGACAATACAGTATTTCAAGGAAAAAAGGAGGAGTACAACAGCAATAAAACCTAAGAAATTATTACTTGACTAATTACATACTGACTTCTTGGAAATAGTTGTTCAAATTACAAAGTTAAAACATGTAAAGTAGACATTCAAACAGTGAGACTGTTAACAGTT
>PVJX010007956.1:0-68048 GCA_004027295.1 Dolichotis patagonum | reverse complement strand
GGCTTTATACTATTGTGTTATGTTTGATATTATTGTAATTGAAACTATGCTCAACTATAGCAGAGTAAGAGATATGGTGTTAGATACTGTTGATGTCCAGTTGACTTAATGTAAAGTACTGTGTTGCCTATGTTGTCCTCTTCTGATCTGCTCTGTACTGCCCCCTTTTGTTTTATTCTTTTAAATAAAAAAAAAAAAACAAAATTCTAAATAATTTTCTAGTTCTAGTAAGGCAGGCTAGAAAAAAAAAGTCACATTTGCTTTTAAAAATAACTGTTAGGTTTAAGTCCAGAGTATTGTTGGTTAAGGTATTTAAACACGTTAGGATTGAGTAGCAAATTAAAATTCTTTGTATTGTATATGGCCATCTGGTAGACTTTTGAGACCAAAATACAAAGGTACATACAGTTTCTTAAATTACTAAAGCTGCTTATTTATAAGACTTAGTCCAAGAGAGAAAGAAATAAATGCTATTATATAGTATGATATATTAAGCGGAAACTTCAAATAGCATTCTTTATTAAGACATTTATTAACAACCTTAATTACCTGTGTTAGTATTTGAGACAAAAATCAATGCAAAGGAGACAATAATGGGAAAATAGAGAGTAGATTTTAATTCACACTAATAAGAACCTGAATATCTTGAGGTAGGAAAATGACAGTTTGAGAACTGGCTGGTTAGTGGCTTATTTCAAAGTTAGTGACTTATCCTTATTACTGACATAGAAAATCTGGTATCATTTTTAGCAACACTGAAAATAAGAAAGTAATAGACTAGTAAATTAGAAGAAGAGTGAGATAATGGTGACAGGATTAGAAATGAAAACTAAGAGATGACCATTCATAGAAAAAAAGAGGAAAAATTCAATAAAGGGAACAGTCTCAAAAAGCAGATTTTTAAAATGAGAGTTCTAAGAAATTTAGTGGATGCCTCTCAAAATCATGATTCTGTTTCACTTGCCCATTTCTTAAGTTTTTTCACCACATGGTACACTTTATAATAATTTAAATTTCAGGCACACCAGTAAGACTGTTATTCTGTGAACCATTTCCCCTTAGAAGTCAATATAATGTATTAGAGCTAGTATGAGTTTCCAGTATCACAGTGAATTTTAGAGTTTAGTGTTACATTATCCTTGTCCTTTCCTCTTATACTTTGTTCTTTAAAGAGACTGTCATTTGTTCTGACAGTTTAAAAGATTTCTAACATCAGTTTCTCCAATTCTCTATACTGTGGTTGTTAGCCTAAGTAAAAAATTACCAAAATAGATTTATTAGTGTTTCTAGGGACTTCTCCAAACAGTATTAGGGGAAAGGAAAGAAAAACTTTACATAGATTTCTGGAAAATGGTATGGGGAAAAATAAAATGATAACATGCATCTATATTCATATACACAAGTTAAAATCCAAATCAAAACAAAACTGATGGGCCAAACTTTCTTTTCTCAATCAATCAGAGAAGGTGGGCAAACAGATTTATGAATCTAAGAAATTATGCTTTAAAATTTGTCATGAACATATACAAATAGAGAAAAGACAAGAGTTTTCATTAAGCCAAAACCAAATATTCATAAGGGATGACCCCAAGTAAGTTGTTCTTGCACAAGAGCATATGTTAATATAGTCACTCATGTGAAAAAATCAAGTTAGCCAAATCCCTAAACCAACAGGACAGCACCATAGGTAGATTAATTCTGCGTTTATTAATAGCTACTCACAAATCCCTCTCAATTTGGTCTTCTGTCCACAAAATTAGTAGCCATGAAGCAGGAGCTGTTCATGATGGAAAAAATCATTGAACAAGTGCTAATACTTTCTTCCTGAATATTCAGATACTGGCCAAATCTAAGATTAAAAATAGAAAAGCAGTTATGGAACTTTTGAGAAGCATACTAACCTGCCACCAATTTGGGTCTTCTCTGTTTACAATCTGAAGAATTTCTCCTTTGGAAAACTTCAGTCCTGCTTCTTTGCAGGGAATCAGGTTATCATTGTATGGATTATAATCAAAATGACATTTCACAAATACCTAAAACACACAGCACAATGAAAAATACTACAGATGTATCATCTGCCACTGGATTTTTGGAATCCTTTTCAAACTACTGTGATTTACTTGTAACTGATAAGTGTTTATTATTTCTGATAAGTAACTTCTCATAAAAAACTCAAGTTATTAAAAGATTAATAGCTGGCATCAGAACAAAAAGAAATACTATATTAAAAGTGTTTATATTTTAACTTCTAGTTTTAAGTCAACAGCTTGACAATCATTCTACTCTACCATTTTAATTCCACCACTTGATTATCTAACCACCACCACATAACTTTTAAAGTAAGTAAATGTTATTTTCCGATTAACATCCTGAAAAAATATATTCAGCTGATTTAAAGTATATATTAAAATATTTTAGGATTCATTTTGTGAAGCTGCTCTGAAACCAAAATTAACACAAGTGCTGTTGAAGTCAGACATAAAGTATATTTGGAAACCTTCAAAAATTTTAAAACTCAACTTTTTTTTCTTTTTCTTTCTTTTTTTTTTTTTTTTGTATTGGAGATAGGGTCTTGCTATGTAGTTCAGGCTGGCCGCAAACTCATGATGATCCTCCTGTCTCAGCCTCCTGAGTGCTGGGATTTATGGGTATGTGCCATCAAACCCAACTAAAAATTCAACTTTAATCTACTATAAGCTTTTGAAGGCAGATTTACATTGACCAACATATAAGAAAATGGTTTTTGGAAATTATTTTACTCTTGATTTACACAAATTTAAATGATCAGTATTAAATATGAGGCAAATATTTAAAAAGTCTTTTAATGTTTCTAATTTAAACTCATTTAAATATGTACATTTCTTTTATATTTGCTTTATTAATAAAGGTCAGTTACCACTCTTGATTAAGGTTTCTAATTTTATTAACTTCTATTTGAAGCCTAAACATATTGCATAAACACTTTGAGGCTTGATAGTAAGTTCAGATCAACTGTTTTTTTAAAATATGCTTGTTTCACACATATTTATAGAAATTCAAATTTTATATTCAAAATAGCCTCAGTATTAATCAGTCAATAAACCTTAATAAGCAGGAAAACACACAAAGATATTTGTGCTATTTTTCAATTTATCATACTTCTAAACTACAACTAAACAAGAAATTCAAATAATACAAGCAGACATTAGTGTGGTAAAAACTGACAGCACTGATGCATACTAAAAATAATTACAAATAAGTTTCAGGCTATGATAAAATTTTAGTTATTTACAATTAGATGATTTTGATTGGAAGCATTAACATTTTCAGTAACTTTAAAAATGCTAAAAATCAATGCTTAAAACATTATCAGTAGGACAATAATTTTTTTCCTGATACACAATTTTCTAAGAATCTAAAAGCAAGCATTCAAAGACTATTCGGATGGCTAAAATGTGACAGCTGGATAACCTGACAATGGTATGCTGCTCAATGTTTTGGTAATGGAAAAAAGTAAAAAACAAATTTAACCAATGTAAATTTAACTGACTAATAAGAAAAACAATACCAGAGAATATTTTGGAATAACATCATACCTGACGGATGTGTGCTAGAAGCCTCTCCATATTGATGCAACTCTAAACTATTGGTCTATTTTATCACTTCACTCATTTGTTAAAAAACTATCTCCCTAATTACTTGCCCATGGGTTCTATAATACCTGTGAACTGCAAATTATAAAAGCAAAGGAGGCATTTGCAGTGAAGCAGAGAAACAGTTTTATTATACAAAGTTACCATGAAAACCAAAAAATACAACTCTATATTCCTTATTTCTCAAGAAAAGATCAATGAATGAAGAATTTTATCTTGTCACATAAGCATAAACTTCTTTACTATTCTTATGTTTGGGACAAAATACATTTTGTAACTATAAAGTTATAAATTTGGTATAAATTTCAAATATCCTCTCCCCACTTCCCCAAATTATTCTAGAAATTGCTATATTTTATGGAATACAAACGACACCTCTTAAATAAAAAAGATTTCTAGAAGCTCTTTTTAAATTTAGCATACTCATTTTGGAACACTACGCTTATGCTAAAAAATTCAGATTAATGTGTCTTACTTTGTAAAATTTGCCTGAAAAAAATCAATTAACCCAACCTTTGATCTAACTATTCTGTAATGACTTTAAAATCATTAAAGAGTTGATGAAACTTAGCACAATTACAATTAAATATACCTTAAAATGTTTCACTTCTAGAGTATCAACATTAACTGTTTATTCAATAAAGTTGCTGAACATCTCTTAATTTCATATTACTAAAAGAACTGCATGATTAACAAAGTAGACAGAAACAGAAAAAAGGAAGTACAAACAGCTTTTAAACAGATTTTTCTGAGCACCTAACCTGGTGAGCCAGGTCGTCAGTCATAAACAGAGATTTTTCAATGTGAGTCATAGAAGAAATAAAAATTAGAACTACAACACATTATGATAACCTTTTTTTCCTATCTGATTAACAGAAATTCAAACATTTGATACATTCTGTAGAAACAACTATGGGTTAGGCATTTTTCTAAAATAAACTTGTGAAAGAGTTTAATCAAAAAGAAAAAAAAAGAATGGTTTAATCCCTTTGGAGAATAATTTGGTAATAGCTATCAAGATTACAACTGCATAAACCCGCTGACCTAATAATCAACTTGTGGAAATGGATTTAAAAGTTGTGTGACTCAGATACAAGCAAAACAACTTGTGTAAAAGACTACTAGGTACTGAATTATTCTTAATAGCAAAAGATTAGAAAGAACCTAACCTTAACAACTGGGAATTGGTTAAATATCTGATGGTAATATAACACTACATTGCTGCTAACAAGTGTGTGCGTATGTGTGTGCGTGTGTATCTGTGTATGTGAGAGACAGACAGACAGACACAGACAGCAACAGAGAGACAGAGACAAGAGAGGGAAGAGACAATCTAGGTAGCAGTAAGGAAAAATCTTTAAGATACATTGTTAAGTTAAAAAGAGTAAGATTCAAAATACCATGTAAATTTTTTACAAAAAAAGTGACAGAAGGGGAAGGACAGAATATGATCTTTATTTATTTGCATATAAATAAACTCTGGAATGATAAACTAATAGCCTAATTTTTTACTGGGGTAGTGGGGCATAAGTAGGTAGTGGAAAATGGGGGAGAAACTGAATACAGATTTATTTTTTAAGTGTCTGAACCATGGGAATATTTCATTTATTCAAAAATTAATAGAACAAGGACCATCTAAGCTGAAACCATCAAAACATAAAACAGGGGCTGAAAACCATGCAAGGAAGATGAGGATCTTTAAAAGATGGAAACAAGATAAACTGTGCAACTGCTGCAGCTAAATCTTGTTGGAGTCTGACAGTACCTCTTAGTTGAGGAGATGGCTGGGAGTTCAGGGAGAGCAAGGTAGCAACAATATATGGAGCATACTATCAATGAGAAAAGTCGCAGAGGAGGACTAGAGAACCACCATGACTTCTGATCTTCAGCTAAGTGTGATCAGTGCATGTGCATCGAGAAGCTATCCAGTGGCTGTCTCCTCACTGGTGGGAAAGAATCATTTGAAGGCATTACAGAGTGTTCTATTAGGTCATCACATAGAATCAAGAATAGCTTTTGTTCTCATCAGGCTGACTGAAAAAAAATCTCAATTCATGACAGGAGGCATACACCTTAGAACTTCCCCTGTAGTTGCTCTATCAAAACACAACAAGCAAGCGTCAAAGGATCAATTGACTCGCAAATAACATAACTGTATCCGAGGGAAAATCTTAAGATTATTTCTAATACAAAAATATTTAGTATCCAACAAGTTAAAATTTATGGTGCCTGGAAATCAATAAAAATGAATAAGCATGAAACTATAACTTAGACCAAGAGAAAGAAGTCAATTAAGAGTGACTATGGAATGACAACTATGAAGAATCAGCAGACAATGCCAGCACAATAGTTATTTTAACTTTACATACTATATTCATATGTTCAAGAAACTACAGCAGTGGTAGTGAACCCATGGCACCTGTGCTGAAGTGGGATGTCTGTGTCACTGAAAGCTCTAGAAAGTTTGCCATCACTGAACTAAGGGAGAGATTGTGTATAAACATACAGGAGCTATAAATAAGACTCAATGAGATGAAAAAAAAAATTAGACAAGTAACAGAAGACATGAGTAACAGAAGACTGCAGAAGATTAATAAACCTGAAGACATTGTAATAGATGGTGAACAAAGTGATCATAGATGTAAAAAGTTCTCCATGATAATCGCTCAGGTGATGAGGAAGTTCTTTTTTTTTTGAAGAGTTTCAATGTATGAACTTGGTCTACTTTGCTAAACACATACACCCTTTGAGATCAGCAATGAGACTAGAAAGTATATTTTGTTATAAAAATCTTTCAGGGACAATTTATGCTCCTATTTGGTAAATATTCATGTGGGAGCCACAAACTTACTTTCAGCTGGTAAAATAAAAAAACTTATTAAAAGGAATCTACTAACCTAGGCTAGTCAAAGTTACACTAATCATGTTACACTGGTATCACATGTGAATCATTCATCCACAGGCTACACTTATTTAGTTTTAATAATAAACAATAATGAACTTGCCACCTAGATAAAGGCTAGAAATCTGTGTGGCTCTCCTGCCCTTATTTAATTCTATGTTCATAGCTTCCTCAACTGAGTACCTGGACCCTGAATCTTACATTCATAAACCCCTTGTTTTTCCCTCTACATACAGACTTAAATGCACCTACTGCACTCTTTAAAAACATGTACTTAAATACAAAACACAGTATGCTACACATAGGCAATCTTTTGGGATTGACATGGTTTTTAACATGCTTCCAGCTATATATATAAGAATTACTCTAAAAATTACTGTCTTTGATACACCTGAATATTCAACTCAGTTGAGTATAATTGTCCTAATTTTTACTGCTATCAGCAATGTAGACAATATATAGTACACTTGCACCTACAGCCAAGTGATAGGTGAAAATGGCATCATACATTGTGACTTTTAGTACAGTTTCTTTCCAATGTCTGGTTTTAGTTGTGGGTTTATTTTTTTTTTCTTTGTGATTTTTGTTTTCTCTCTGGAGAAAACAATTATTCGCACATGACTGCAGTACATGATTACATTCATTGTAGAGAACTTGTACACATATGTAACACATTTTGAATCTTTTTTTCCTGTTTTCCTCCATCCTTTTACTTTGCCAGCATCAGATTAATTTACTTATAAGACTTTATAAAGTTAACTAGATTAAAAATAAGACAAAGGCCAAAAAAATATTAAAAATGTAAGACAATTGTTCTAAGTCAAGGCACACCTTTAGATATATTATCCATCCTGGATTATAGTAACTTTTTTCTTTTTTTCTATTACCTGTCTTCTATTTCATCATCATCATATATACACATACACATCATATATACACATCATATATACACATAGATATATATGTGTTTCTGATATGAGGAAACTGTGATATTTATGCTTGTGTCTCTGAGTTACTTCATTTAACTTTATGGTTTTGGGTGTAGAGTGAAAGAGGAATACAATTGTATTATTTTTTGGGGGGGTATTGGGGATCGAACTCACAACCTTGTGCTTGCCATGCAGGTGACTTGAGCTATATCCTCAGCCCCAAGGAACACGATTTTACATATTGCCCCTGTGAGCAAACAATCTCTGTACATTCCTCAAATAATTTCTCCTTTCCTACTGAAAGGCATATCTTTGTCAGATACCCAAGTAATATACATATGTAGATCTCTTTGAGTTCTCTTTTCCACTGCTCATGGTATATTTATTTTAATGACAGTGCCACAATATGTTAATTTCTGCACAACAATAATAGGCCTCTGTTTCTGAGTTTGTAACTCTAAAGTGTGTTGGTAATTTATTGTATCAAAGGCACAGAAAGTACTGCTGCAATTTTGATTGAAATTTCATTGAATCATCACAATTCTTTTGTGTAGAGAGCTTAAATTGTTTTGTTAAGATTTATTCCTAGATATATATGTGATAGTCTCTGGCTGCAACATAAATTTCTAAGTTATGTTTCTAGATGTTTGCTATGACACAAAACTGCAAATGACTGCTATATATTAATTTTATTTTCAATTACTTTACTAAACTATCATTGCTAAACTTGTAGTTTGGGGGGTTTCTATGCCAAAAATCACATTATTTATAAATAAATTTTATTATCTTTCTTCCAGGTCTTTTGTGTCTGTAATGTCTTGTCATAGTGTTCCTATGCAGTCTTTAAGAAAATACTGACTTTAAATGGTGCTAGTGAACCTCTTACTCCATTTGTATTTTTTACATTTAATTTTATTTGATTTTTTACTTATTTTATTTCAGTTTAGTTTTTTTTAGTTTATTTAGTTTATTTTATTTCAGTTTAGTTTTTTTGGTTTTATACAGTTCAGGCTGGCCTTGAACTCACTTTATTGCCAAGATTGGCTTTGAACTTGCAGCAATCATCCTGCCTCAGTCTCCCAAGTGATGGGATTACAGGCATATGCCTCCCTACCCAGCTTGTATTTTTTTTCCAACAGATGAAAACTTTACTCTTTGTTTTAAAGTTTACTTTTTGACTTCTCTGGCTTTAATTAATTACTCTTTGTTTTAAAGTTTACTTTTTGGCTTCTCTGGCTTTAATTAACAACAAATAATTGAATATAAGCAATCATTAAAAAAGCAGTAGTGTCTACAGCCTTAACATTTAAAATATTACAGATTTATATTTCATCATATGCTAACCAAGTTTAAATGCAGTAAAAATTCATAAATTTTTTTAAAAGAAGTTGAATAGATTCATTTTGTTTCATTGCTAGAAGCTTCATCAAAATTCTGAGCAAGATCACTATTCTCCTCTGCACCAAGTGGTGCTTTTCCATCCAGCTTCTGCCAATGTCCTGAAGCTTGTTAGTGCCAAGCTGGTTTAAGATCCTGGGTGACACACTTGCCAGTGCTTTGTCTCATCATGGTTGGGAATGGTGAAAGTATTTGTTGCCAGAGATGTCTGAACACTAGGATTATTAAAGTGCATCGATTCTCTGGTATGCAAACAGTATTACATCTTTTAACATCAGGGATACTGCTCACTCCTTTTTAAAAAAATATATGGTACATGTTTGTAGTATATAATGTTTACATTCCTTATCGGGAATTGGTACATAACAAATTATACATAACAAATCCCAATCCTGTTTTTTCACTCTCTTGCCCTCCATTCCTAATTTTTTTAAAGGAAAACTGGGAATTCTTATTGTAACAGAGAATGTTGATTATATCTTTTGAGAGTAATTCCTTTTTATCACTGTACAACTGTGTCTGATATTTTGCAAGTTTCTCTTAATTTATTATGGGTTCTTTTATTTTGTTGGAAATGGGGTTTCATGGAGGAGCTAGAGTTGGCATTAAAGAGGTCTCAGGCAGACTGAGAGTCCAGCTTCTGATTTTAAAGGAAATGCTTGTAACAGTCAATTACTGAGGAAAGTCCCCCCCATTTTTTTTTGTAGATAAGATTCTTCTCTTCCTACTTTAGTAACTAATCTTAAAAGAAAACATGAATAGGTACTCAATTTTATTGAATTGTCTATTGAGGCTATTCCTTTTTAATACATTAATACCTTTAGTTACACATACGGATTTTCCAGTATGAAAGTGCTAGCATTCCTATAATAAATACAACTTGGATATGTACCTTTTTTTATACATGACTAAATTTGATTTGCTAATACCTTGTTAAGAATTTTTACATGCACTGTATACATATCTTTGAATGAAATCAAACTGTAATGTCTTCTATAATGTTTTTGGTGCTCTTACTGGTCTTAAAGAATATAAGGAATGCCTATCAATTTACTTTAATGAACAAGGAGAACTACAAATAACTTCTGGAAACCTAACCTATATAATTTAAGGAACTTCAGAATTAACTACAATGTCTAACTTATACTTGTTCAAATATTAAAAAAAAAATACAGATTTTTGTGTCTCATAAAATATTCTGACCTTTCAGTGAACACTTCAAATGGTTCTAACAAAGATGACCTACTGACATGCTTTGAAAAACATCCCCCTGGCAGAGAGAACTCCTGGCTTCCATCTGCTCTCATAGCAATCTAGAGGCAGAACTATGACATGCTCCAGAGTACAAAAATCTCCACCTTTTTATGGCGGATATGAACTCTATAATTCAATGTTTTTACATCTTAATGTTTTTACATTATAGCTATTAACTTTTGCTGTTTGGGATGAGACAGCAAAACTAGCACTAATTTCCTTTTCTTCACCATTTCACAGGTAGATCTATTCTTACTGTAGATCTTAACAACTTCAGCATAGTCTTCTTTTGCTTTTTTATTAACTTGAGATCTTAAAGGAGTCATTTTATAGTTTCCAAATTGGCCTATCTAAATTGCCAGCCTCATTCCTCTTGTGTTTTGAGGTCAGTCATTACTAAGTAAAACAAGTTAAACCCAAGCACTATAATACTATGGTAGTCAGTCTGAGGACTGAGACAGCTACTAAGTGACTAATTGACAGGTAGTATATAGAGAATGAGGTGGGTATTCTGGACAAGGGGATAAACATGTGCAGAACTGAGCAGGGTGGCATACCACTGAAAATGGTGGGCAATTATAATTTATGAGTTACTGGTTTCAGGAAGTTTCCACTTAATATTTTCAGATTTTGTTGATCATGAAAATAATAAATCTCCTATTCTTCCAATTTAGATCCAAGATTAGGTTTCCTATTGTCGCAAGTGGACATGTGCCAACTAAGGAATAAAAGTTCCCTAGAAGGTACTAGTTGTACACAATGCCTAGTTCCAATATCCCTTTTTTTTTCATGATTGCTTTCCTTGACATTAAGTTCTCTACCTTCATTTCAACCAGTTCCTTACAAATTTATTTTGAGAAGTTCAATTTACATACTAAAATTTACAATTAAGTAGTTTATCCGGTCTTCCAAAGAAGAATTTAAACTAAGTATTATTTCAAAGAGTTGTATAGGAAATATAAAAGCTATGCTTTTAAACTCTTATACTACCCATATGAAAATAAAATATACTGGCAGTACCTTAGGCATGAAAACTTACAATTTTGTTCATAAAGAGTAAATTATTGGATTTAACTTGAACACAAGAGGCATCAATCTGAAAGAACAGGTGGACATTTATTTCTGTTATCTAAGTTTGAAAACCCTTTCCTTCAGTTCCAATACTATGATGAGTTCCAATTCTTTCTTTGCAATTCCTTTCTTTATAAATTCTACTATCCCACTGCTACCTCGTCATCATCATCACAGTAGTAACAGCCACTTGTGAATGTTGATGGTCTCTATTAAGAGAGTCCCTTGTTCACTTATCTATTTAACCTAACATACAAATCAAATGTGTCCAAATTAATTGTCCAAGATTTTTTTCAATCTGTGTCAATCTTTCTTTCTGGCTTCATTCTTCAATTAGCCTATCACATAAATACTAACCAGAAGCAGATCCAAACCACATTCTTTCAAAGACCCTAATGCAGTGCCTCAAAGATCAAGGATGTCAAAAATGTTTACGAAAATGTTTACGAGACTAATAAGTAAAAGCTATACCTAGCTAGCTATAGGCCATTGTAATGACAGGGTTTCATCATATTCACAAAGAAATGTCCTTACTATTTCCTTAATGATATAATAAATGTTAATTACTCAAAAAATCATGACAAATCAGTTCAGAACAATTAAACCAGACATTTGAATTTCTCTATTTTTGAGCAAAATAGTAGCATCCTCTAGTTTTATCCAATGGAGTGATTAGAGAAAAAAAACAGTATTCTTAATTTTATCAAATTTTATTACTAACCTGTTGAGGAGTAATGGTATCTCTATAACTTGGTAAGATTTTTAGAGTGACACTTCCACTAATATTTTTCAGCAATTCTTGTAATTCCTTTGGATTGTTTCCAACCTCATGGCCATTGACTTCTTTAATGATATCACCAACATGAAGTAGACCTTGTCGGTCTATCATTCCTCCATGAAGGATTCGGGCAATTACCAGATCATTATTTTCAACTCTAAATGTCACACCCTATAGGAAACAAGTATTACTTATTTTATTAAGAAGATACATATAAATATTCATGAATATATAATAAAATATTCTAAAACTAAGTAAGGGGATTGTTCTTACTTTTCTCATGTTCTTTTCTATCTTAATATTTTAATCCCATTAAATTAAGTTCAACTGTGCACTCTATCAAAACTGACTTTCATGGTAAAGTTAACCCTAAAAATGAACCACACTAGTATATGGTCTATACTCCACAGGATAAAAGGAAGCTCAAGGAAGCAAGTCAAGGTATTTGTTCATTTTGATGGACTTTTATTTAGCTTTCCCACTTTTCCATTTCACTTTCCTTAGGACCCACAAATACATAATTTTAGCAAGAGACAGCAACTTTGACTACTTCTTGGGCCCTACTATGGTTTCAATTTTTAGTATAATTTTCTTTTGTGTTTTGATATTACCATTGGTAAGCAACCTGAATTCAGTTTTTTAAAAGAGTAGAAGAAAACAGAGTAATTACCTTTACCTTTTGAGGCTTTCTTTCTTCTTCTTCTTCTTTTTTTTGGCTACCCATTAACCTATTTCTAGCTTTTAATTCAGTTTAAATTTTCATTTTGGTTTTGCTCCATAAAATAAATTAAGTTGATAGAACATCAGTGTATATTTAAATATGGGCCAAAAAGACTTGATAACCACATGTGAACACAATGTTCACACTAATACAGTATGAAAAAGAAAAATCAATTAAGACTAGCAACTAAGCTACAAAGGATTTTATATTTTAGATTTAAGAAGGCACTGATTTTTCTACTCACCAATGGCTCTCCCGCTCTTTTGTGAATACCAAGAATACGAATGGCATCCACTGGTAATAACTGATTATTGATAGAAGAATTACTCATTTCTGGGCTTGATGGAGGTGAATCATAACACTTTGATGCCACAATATCATGCGCTTCCAAGAGAGACTAGAAGTCAAAACACCATGTGTTATTAGCTACTGATGGAATAAGTTACTAAAAATAATGCTAGTTCTTTATTCCAGCAGAGTACTAAGAATTTCTAATGCATGCATTATTAAATTCCCAAACATGAATCAAATCATAGAATCTTTTAAAAATATATAAAAATACATAGTTTCATTATCTGTGAGCAATATTCCTGTTTCAGATTTGAACAGACGGAATTCAGTCACACTTTTTTAATGTGGCATGCTCACTAGAAATCAGATCTAAGTTTCCAAGTCTGGGGAAGAGAAGGCCCTGAATTTCACTACCATGGCATCATCCTTAATATTTTGTACTTACTATTAATCTGTATTTACTAGACATCATGAAAATATAAATGACAAGGATCCACATTTTTACCCTTTCATTACTAAATCAGTAATCTCTCTTTTTTACATGTATAAAATGTCTTCAAAAGATAACCAAGAGAAAATATTAGCATCTTACATCAAGATGGGAAATTTTATACTACCAATAAAAATTTTAGTCAATATGAGATATTTTTGATGGGAAAAATGAGTCAATAATAATGCTGGAGATAATGTATTTTTTAACTTCTAGTTTTACTATGTATGCCCTGTCATCACTTTGGTTTTATTTAGCTTTCTAGAAATTTCTTGGTTTTTATTTTATATTTAATTTTTTCATTCCTTGTCCTAATGGAATAAGGTACATTATAATTTACATACTCATTATAAAGCTAAGTATAAATAATTTGAGTGAACAGAATACAAGCTCAAAAAGCAAAACAAAGCAAAACAAAACAAAAAACAAAAAAAAAACCCACCTCAGCCCCTCAACCCTTGAAAATCAAAATACAAGGGGGGAACAAATAGCAGGCTCAAAACAAAGAATCTGAATACTGGCTTAATTGGCAATTCCTAGTGATTCTACAAAATCATTTATAAGAAACTGGAGAAAATTTTAGAAAGAAAAAGAAACAAACCATATGTAAGGATTCTTCAAAGTTATTTAAAATTCCAACATGTGCTGTTTAGTTTTTTATTCTATATTTTCTTTTTAGGTGGTTTTCATTTCCATGAAACCACTACTTGAATGTTAAAAACTCCCAATTTCACATGTCTTGTCCAGAAGTCTCGTGAGCTTCAGATTTATATAATAAAACTGCCCATAACTGGCTGAAGTCATGACAGTTGAAAACTAAGAGTATTGTAGAACACTGAAACAATTAATGAAAATTTCCCAAGTCTACATTTCTATTTAGAACACAGAAGGTTTGAAAAACACATTTATTACAACTTTTCTTTTTTTGGTACTCTGGATTAAATCCAGGGTCTTCTCACTGAGCTATGTCCCAGTTCCTTTTTCACTGTTTTATTTTGAGATAAGGTCTTACAAAACAGTAAATTGTCCAGCCTGGAAACAAATTTGGCAATCCTCTTGCTTCAACTTCCCAGAGTGCTGAGATTACTGGTATGTACCACTACACCTAACACTTAAACAACTTTTTACTTTTAAAACTGGTAAAGAGAACAATTTACTTTCTTTTTCAGTGGAAATGCACTGCAAAATAACAAGCTACCTGATAAGAAGCTCTACATTTAAGAGGAACACTAATAAATGTATAATGAGAAAATGTCATATTGCAACCTTTAATGAAAAATGTTGATTTAGCAATAGATTATTAATCTGTGTTCATCAAAAGGTAAATAAATGGTTGGTAGGCAATAGCATTTGTATGTCTGAATAACATATTACTTCTTGGTAACGATTACTTTCTAGAAAAGTTCAAAGAAAAGATGAGACTATCATCACCCTTAAACAATGGAACAATCTCTGCATCAACAGTGATAGAGCAACCAGAAGTATAAATTTTGTGATGTAATCTAAGGTATGCTGCATCGCACTATTTAAGATGCATTCTAGTTCCAAATAATGAACTTGAATCATCAACCTTTTAGTTAAAACTTGTTTACAGGAAATAGAAGAGACAACACAGCAGGAAACAACCAGACAAATCCACAAAGCAGGACTGGACAATAAGTTGGTCTCTTCAATAGGTCAGTATCACAATAAAGGGAAAGGGTAAGCAATTCGCCTGCCCTCATGGTAAGCATCTCCCCTCCAACATGAGCCAAGAGGTGAACCAGAGAATGGCCAGAGATCCAGCCACAGCCATGGTGGAACCCAGGACCTGCACAAAGAAGCAATTTGCTTGCCCTCTTGGGCATGGGCCAGGAGGAGACCCAGTAGTGTCTCTTGAGCCTACTGGTGCGTGGGCTTAGAATCAAACATCCCAACACCCACTCCCCCCACCTCCTCCCACCCCATTAGCAACTGGGGACAGAGGTCTGAGCATCTCTTGGCAGGATGACTGTATGCAACATAGCAAATAAGGGGGGTCTCCTCTATCTTCTCTTTGAAAGCAAGTGTTGTTTTCAGTTTTGTTTTCATTATGATGAACTGCTTTACTCTATTCAATATTCTCTTTCAATTGATTTTATAATGTTCTGCCTTTGGTTTGATTTTGCTATACTTAATTAACTAGACAACTATTGTGACGATACTATGGTACCTATTACTGTTATCCCGGTAACCTGCTGTGAAGTTCTGTATCAAAGTCACTGCACTGTCTCAATTGCCTTTGTTCTGTCTTGTTCTGTTGTATTTCTACTACCTTCAAAATAAAAAAAAGGGGGGGGTAGGTTTTCTAGGGCATTCAACCAAATGCCACACATAGACATAGACGTGGGATGGAAATTCATATTAACAGTAACTCTCTGCCTCTAAGGTTTCCACTTATTCTCTGGATAAAGTCTGAATGATTTATTATATCTTATAAAGGATTCAATCAAATGACTCCTAAAGAAAAAGTGTTTCTGACACATACCCATGGTTCCGTACACAAGCCACTGGCTTATGTACGAGACACCTCATCATTAATCTTTACATTCTACACTATTATTTTTAGACATACATATTTGCAGGAGAAAAAACAGGTACCACCACTTGATTTTCAGTGCTAGCACTTGTAGTGCAAAAGAGGTGACTCGATAATAGTACCCTTCTATCTTAACAACATTCTTTCCAATTAAAATGCAAGTTTCTCATAAAACAAGTTGAGACACAGGGCTAGCTGTATTTCTGGGATTTCTAGTCTCTTCAATTAATTTATTTCCTTAACATTGCCCAGTATAATACTATCTTATTTACAGGTTAAAAATAAACTTTTCTGCCTTTTCTATGAAACGGATTCCCCTTCAATGAAACTGATTAAATCATGCACAGGACAATGAGTAGAGTTTATCTACTTATTTTGGTCTCATATCTGTGGAATGCAGTATGCTATGTAAGTTTTCATTCTTAGCTCTATTGCCCCATAGTCATTGCAGCACCCCAATCTTCAGAAGCACTGCTAAAGGATAGCATTTATTGGGCCCAAGAAGGACTGGGAAGCAGAGTGGCAGTAAGGAAGAAAGGAATTCATTCTTATAGTGAGGAAATACTGTTATCATATGCTCTGACAGTTTATCAAGGTTATTGTTTTCCTTAAATGCACAAAAGAAGATCCATGGTGATGTACTTCTGCAATGGACATTGTACATATATGTAGAATATACTTACTTAAGTATGTATAGTTATGTTTGATATATATCTTCAGCTTATCAGGATACTCAAATACCTAAGTCAGAAGCTACATACTTGCAAGCTAGTGGTGGCAAACCTATGGCATGTGTGCTATCGTGTTTTTCTTTTTCCAGACAGTGTCTTGCTATATATAGCTCAGGCTGGCCTTGAAATCACTATGTAGTCCAGCTGGGTCTTGGAACTCGTGGTGATCCTTCTGCCACAGCCTCCTGAGTGGTGAAACTATAAAACTGTGTTTTTTCTTTTAAAATGAAAGATGTTAATGTATGGGTTGCTTTTTCTAAACTAAAACTTCTGAGAGCTGGAACTATAAAAATCGTTTTTCTTTTAAGATAAAAGATGTTAATGTATGAGTTGCTTTTTTAAACTAAAACTTCAGTATTCATATTTCATTACAGTGTCCACACTTTGTGATAAATAAGTGGGTTTTGGGTTGCAGGTTGGCACTTGATCTCTAAAAGGCTCACAATGACTATTATTAACCATGGCCCTAAGTAACCTTCAAAAGAAAAATTACCTTAAACTGGAATGTAATTATTAAATGAGAATACTGTGAAACACAAGGAACCCAGAGAGAAAAGTGACAGAAAAAGGTTACCTGGAAGTGAGGTTCTTTGAGTATACCAACCAATTCTGCCACATTTTCATCCACATTTATTAGAGGTGTGATATCTTCAAGAATTTCATTGACTAATTCCAAGTTATTGTCACTGACAGCTTCTAATTTTGAATCTTCAAGCCTCTCATGAGCCTAAAAAGACAACAGTATATTAAAGCAACAGTAATTATTTATTTTACTCCCGATCAACTTATTCATTTATTGCTCTTTCATAGTTTTAAAATTTTATTTAAAGAGAAAACAAACAAACAAAACAGAATAAAGGGTAGCAACAATACAGAATTCCAAGGAAAAAGGGAAAAGAACCAAAAAAAAAAAAAAACCCACTAAGAAATCATTACTTGACAAATTACATACTGACATCTTGGAAATAGTTACTCAAATTACATAATTAAAACATGCAAAGTATACACTGAAACAGTGATGCTGTTAACAGTTCTGCTCCACGATCTGACAAAAACAGCAATATGGTCATCCATCTTATACACTCAAACATACATGCAATTATATCAAAAGGGTAAAATTAAACACAACAAAACAGAACAAAGTGGGTCACAAGAAAGCAGTGTAAGAGACAAATTTCAAAGCTTGACAATTGGAGATATTCACTTTCTATCATATTGACACTTGTTTTCTTCCTAATAGTTGTCCATATTGTCACATACAGGGAATTCACATGAAACAACATAGTATGGAACTGATCTAAGCGGTACAAGGAGGGCATTTCAGGTCAAGACAAGACAATAGGGAAGCCAAGAATGGCTGTCATAGTGTCTCTCATTCTCTTCAAAACAGCTGTCCATACCTTCATGTGTGTTGAACTTGAATAAAACAAAACAAGCTAAAATCACTTTGAACAAAGAATGATAGTATTGCTGGATTTCACATCATGACATTACAGAGTCAGCACTGGATACTGTAGTGTCTCTTTTTCTTCAAAATAGTTCATTTCAACATGCATTATATAGTTGGTTCTTGTAAACTGTTTATAAGTTCTACACATGCATGAGTTTCTACATGTATATCTATCCTTTCTGTGTTAGAGGGAAAAACAAAACAAAGCAAGACAAAACAATTCCTAGAAAAGCATGAAGCAAAAAGTCATATGAAACCACAATACAAGGTGATCTACAATGGTTACCATGATGTCTCAGCAGTATTTAACATTAATAAAAACTAAGCATTGGAGATATTATAAGACTTCAAAAGCAGGCAATAATCAAACCAGAGTGGGTATCTTAGTGAATCTTGTCATCTTCAGTGTAGTTGCTTATACTCTTAGACTTGATGCTATCAATCATAACAGATTGGAATAAAATCAGTCAATACAAGATAGCACTCTAACAAACCAGATTCAAATAAGATCAGTCATAATAAGACAGTATAAGTTATACAGGACTTCTGGTTAAATTGATAGGAAATTAAGGATGATTACCATATTATGTCCTCTTATTTTTGGGATAGCTAACCTTGTCCTCGAGTCTAGTGTAAGTAGACAAACTGGAGTAGCATGTAATCCATCCAAGCAGAGTGATGAGAATAATGTAGATTTTAAATCTTGTTACCCTCATTAACAATATCCTCTGCCTCCCTTTTTTAGACAATTCCTCCCCTTTCACTCCCATAGGGTGCACTACTTATTTTGGGTCCCACTGCCTCCTTATATAGAGCATCTCAATGGACCCTATCTCTTGATCTACTCTGCCTCTGTTTCTCTCTGTATTTCAAGGCCCTCTATACTAGAGATTATAGCCAATCTTCTCTGCCTCATTTCTGCTATTCTATTTTTATGCCATTGATAGTCTATTTTTCTCTTCTACTCCACTGTCTGCCTCGTTCACTGAGACCTCTCTGCCACTGTTCCTGAAATGCTCGTATTCTTTTTCTTTCTAAAACGTCCTCTAGTATTTTTTGCAGGGTTGGATTGGTAGTCACAAATTCTCACAGTTCCTCTTTGTCATGGAAGCATCTTTTTTCTCTATTAATTTCTAGAGAGAGTTTTGCAGGATACATCAGTCTGGGCTGGAGATTGTTCTCCTTCAGGGCTTGAATTACTTCACTCCAAGATCTTCTTGACCTGATGGTCTGTGTTGAGAGATCTGCCGTGATTTTGATGGGTTTTCCTTTATAGGTTATCTGTTTCTTTTCTCTGATGGGTTTTAATATTCTGTTCTTACATTGAATTTCTGGGATCTTGATTATTATGTGTCTGGGTATAGCTCTGTTTTGGGTGTAGGTGGCTGGAGTTTCTATGCTTCATACATCTGCATATCATTTCCTTTTTCTATGCTTGGGAAATTTTCCTTAATAATTTCTGTGAACAGCCTTTGCAATTCCTGTTTTGACTCCTGCTTCTTCATTCACATGCTTTCTTCTTAAGTTATAGATCCTCTTGTCATCCTCTAGCCTTCGTATTGTTACTGCCTGCTCCCTTGTTATTTTTAAGAGATCTTCCCTTTCATGACCCCACATTGCAAGCCTGTGTTCAATTTTTGATAGTCTATCTTTGGTTTCTTTCAAGGAGTTATGCCAACTTTCTATGGAGTCTTTAGTTTCCTGATAATCTCTTTGAATTTGCTTCATGAATTCTAGGTTTGCTTTATATTCTTCATGGGACATTTCTCTCCTTTTGTGTTCCTTCATTCTTCTGTCTGTGACTTCTTGAGAGATGCCCAGCCTTTCTTTTATTAATCTATTTATCTCTTGTTTAACTTGAATTAGTATTTCAGTTTTGATCTCGTTTACGAGGTCCTGAAGATATCTCTTTATGTCCACTGTGTTTGATGTTGCATGTTTGCTGTCCTCAGCCTCTTTTATGTTTACCTCTCCTGGATCAATATTCTCAGGGTTGGGGGCTGGGGGCTTTTTCTTATTTCTCCCTCCCGTCATATTTTTGGTTCCTTCCATACAAGTGTATAGTGTAATTCCCACCGCCCCGTTTCTTGTTGGTTAGGGTTCTTCTGGAGCACGTAGGCTAGGGGCTTCTGCCCTCTGCTGTCAGCTTATCAAAGAGTGAAGTGCAAGCAAGGGTAGTATTTACTGGCTCCTCCCCTCCAGGCCAGTCTACCTTCGTGGGCCTTCACTATGTCAGTGTGTGCCGTCCTCAGGGAACCAATTGATTTGTAATGACCCACTGGGTCCCAGCCCAGTCCAAGCAGATTCCACCAATCCACTCTGTGAGGGGAGCAACCAACTGAAGCTGCTTCCTTACAGAGCCAGGGCTTTCCTGCCCAACTCCAATATGTCCTCTGGTTGGTTGCCTCTTTCCCCTGGGAGGGTCCCATTCCCATCACTCACTCCGTGTTGACGCCGGTCCGAGAACTGCTCGGCTCCCCTACCTCTGACCTCAGTGTGGCTGCAGCGCGAATTCATTGCAGCGTGAATTCACAGTGCCTCTGGGTGGGTCGTGTGCAGGGCAGGTTCCGGGTGAGCCGCGCGCACAAGGCTGTTCAGCTTCACACTCCAGTGACTCAAGCCAGTGGCTTCGGCGTGGGTTAGGTCGCTCAAGTGGATCTCAGGCACGATTTCAGGCAGCTCGGCGACAGTGCAGTGCTTGCTGATCTTAGCTTCTCTAATGGTATCCCCAGGACCTCGTATTCGAGCAGTCTCTTTCCCTTCAGTTTCTTTCTGGGTTGAGAGAGTCTATCTCACTCTGTTTGGATCTCTCCAGGGTGTTCTATTCTGGCATTTGAGCTGTCTCTCCCAGAGAGGCTCCATATCCTGCTGCCTCTAGGTCCACCATCTTTGAAAAACCTCCCTCTTTCATAGTTTTAAAAGATACTACTTGGACGCGTGATTCACTTAAAATAGATAATATTTCAGCCTAAAGAAATATATGAAGTTTATAGCAAATATGTCACTGCAATATAATAAACTTTGGCTTCTACTTCTATCCTACAAGTCATGAAAAGCTCATTTTTGAAATTATCCCTGAAAAAACTGAACAGCTTAGATGGCTACTTAAAACCATGTTCCATTTCTATCCCCCAATGGGATTTCCTAGTGACCTGCTAGTTGAGGCTTGAACTCTAGATGCTAATGTTTATGTTTTATTAAAAGATTACAAGATTAAGCATAACAAGGCAAAGAATAGTAATATAAATATGTAATAATTATATATGTTAACATTTTAAAAAATGATAAAAAAATTTTTTGGAAATTCCAGAATTTAAAAGCTTCTATTTTCCAATTTGGGGAATTACTGAATGTAGCTCAGGGGTAGAGTGTTTGCCTACCATGCATAGGGCTCTGGATTTGATTCCCATCACAGCAAAAAAGAAAGAAAAATATAAATATAAAAGTCACTTTAGAGCAGGTAGTTCACGAGCTGGACTTTAACAGACCTCATGGTTTGAGGGAACAAATCCTCCTGAAATATACAATCTTTTCCACAAAAAATATACTGTGAATCATTGTCACGGCATGTACACTCAATTATCCTCCCTCTCTCATAGCAGGAATAAAGCAGAGTTTTAAAGGTGAATTGAAAACGAACATTAAAAAGATTCAATTTTTCAGTATCCTTTACTTTTCTGATGTCTGCTGCTTAAGACATAAAAAGGACAACTATTAAGATTTAATTCATCAATACAGTATATGATGATAAATCTTACTTTTTTAAAGTCAAGCAGTATTAACTAAATTTTAACAGATTTCTATAAAGATTTACATATTATGTCTACCACCAGAGTAAATCCTTTACAGTCCAAATATAACATTCTAAATTTTAAAAACATCATCTTTTTGTTTGAATGTATTTTTTTCTACATGATTTACAAGAGTATCCTTCCTTTTTTCCTTTCCTTTCTCCTTTCCTATTCTAGCTCGTTCGCGCGCTCCCATACTCTCGCTCTCTTGCTGGCTCTTGCTCCCGCTGTCTCGCTCTTGCTCTCAAGCACTCTCTCTCTCAAAATATAAGACCTTGTTCTGTCGCTGAGGCTGGTCTCAAATTCACAATCTTGCCTCCGCCTCCCATGTAAGTGGGACAAACAGTTGTAAAACTCAATAGTCTTCTGTTAATATATGACAAAAGCTTTTAAAGAAAGAAGAAACCTTAACATTTATTGAGGGCTTTCCTTTTTTGGTGCTGGTGTACTCACTATATATTCTCTCTGTATATGTGCATGTAGGTATGAGTGTACATTTAGGAAAGGTAGATATGTTTATCTTTTTTACAGATGAAGACACTAATACAAAAAGGTGAAGTGATTGCTTGACTTCACACAGCTGATTAGTCACAGAAACAGGGTGGTTAATATCAAGACTTGAGCTCTTACCCACTAAAATATTTGACTTTATCACTATACAGAGAATCAAACTAAAATCATCTCAGTTAACAATTCAATCTAATATACAATGCATTATTCTCATTTAAAAGTGTGAGATATAGTTTCACTGATTGCTAGTTTAGTTGTTGCTCCTCTTAGCATGATTCTTCCAGTGAAGGTGTGTGAAATTATTTTTATTCCTTTAGATTCTACCCATAGTTATTTGATATTCCTATAGCTCAGAAAATGTTTTCTGATGTTTACTCCTTTGCTCTAAGACAGAGCTATACAGAACATCTGTTTCTTCAGGAAACATGATTGGCTTATTTCTTTCAGGCACTATGTCAATACATTTTCTATATTATCCTGTTACATAATCAGCACATAATAACTTTGACATTGGTAAACCTTTGTTCATTTTAGGACTTAGGGGCAGAAATGACTGGCAATTTGATCATTATATTTCTCTTCTCATTCACCTATTACAAATTGGGTGAAGATAAAAGGGAATGTACAAACAACAATGGAAAGTGAAAAAGGAGCCAAATGGGAGGATAACCTGTATTAGAAGATGATACAAACATACCTGAAATTTTTTTATGTCAATCTCACAAGACTGGTTTTACAGAAAGAAAGACTCTCAATACAACATACAGAAATTCTCAGGGAAAGTTTTTTTTCCCCTTTTGGTGTGAAATCACACCTATAATAATACAATGGAAAACCAATTTCTGAAATACATTTGTGGTCAACTAAGATCAATTTTAGTTTTCCAAAGAAAGTAAAATTACTAATACATAGTTTTAAAAACTGAAATATTGTGAAAAAAGCTTCTGTCCTTTTATTAATTTTAAAGTCAGAATTTATTACTAGCTTTCAAGAGGAAGAGTACCATACTGAATTTAACTTATCAAACTAAGAAAGCAAAGAAAATAGCTGGTCAGGGTGAGACATGCCAGTATTCACAGCATTCTGTGAGGCTGAGGCAGGAAAATTCCAAGTTTGAGCCCAGCTCAATAATTTAGC
The DNA here is from genome assembly GCA_004027295.1 of Dolichotis patagonum. Classification (NCBI taxonomy): domain Eukaryota; kingdom Metazoa; phylum Chordata; class Mammalia; order Rodentia; family Caviidae; genus Dolichotis; species Dolichotis patagonum. The sequence goes on along the minus strand of PVJX010007956.1, from coordinate 44,406 downwards.
AAGGGTTGTGAATGTAGCTCAGTGAAAAGAGTCTGGGTTCAGTCCCCAGGGTCACCACCACCAGCACTAAACAAACACACAAAAAAAGTAACAACAAGAAAAAGAAGTATTAGAAAGCTAGATAACTCAACAAAAATATGTTTTACTTTGTTGTAATTGGTTTGGAAGAGCATGCTATGCCTGAGACTGCAGAATTATTTAACCCAATACAAATATGGACTAGCCTTCTGTATGTCCAGTTCTGAGAATCAAATTCACCAATCTACCTTAGAAAATTGAACTGCAGAGAAGAAAAAAGTACTTTGAAAACTTCTGAGTATGTCACTCAAACACAATCCAAGCATGCTTGCAAACACGTAACTAAACAAAAGTTCTGGGTTATATCTAAAGTGAAAAATATATTTCCTAATACTAATGGTAATACTACATGTAACCAAGCATTTATCCATTAAAAACAAGAACGGAGTCATAAATTTTGTTTCAATCTTCTTAGAACAGACCTAAGTAAGGTATGTAGTCATTGCTTACTAAATATTTCTTGAAAAAGCTGGAAAATTCCAAAACAGCTGGAAATTCAACAACTCACTTCTAAATAACACATTGATCAAAGAAGAATTAAGACATTATAAGGTATTTTGGAGTAAGTAAAATGAAAACAATTTATCAATGGGATGTAGCAAAAGTAGTGTTTAAAGGGAAATTAGTTGCAGTGAATGCAAATATTAGAAAAGAAGAAAAATCTAAAATCCAATAATCTAAAATTTCATTTTAGGAAACTCAAAAAGAAGAATAAATTAAATCCAAAGCAGACAAAAATTAAGAGTATAAATCAACAAAAATGAAAAGAATATAAGAAATCAACACAGAACAATCAATGAAAGTAAAACTGGGTTCTTTAAAAATATCAAAAAACCTGAAAAACCTTTTTCTAGTTTATCAAAGAATAAAGGACACAAACTTGCTGATATTACAAATTAAACATGAATCATCACTAATGCCAAGGATAGCAATAATTCTACATTTACCAATTTGATAGTGTAGATGAAATGAATCCCTTCAAAGATACTATCTACCAAACCACACAAAAGCAGATACAGATAATACTAATAGTTCTGTCTCTTAAATCAAATCAATAATAGCCCCTCAAAATGCAAAGCACCAGGCCCAGATGTGTTCACTAGCAAACTCTTATCAATTATTTAAAGAAGAAATCAAATCATTTCTCTATACTCTCATAAGATGGGAGGAGAGGAAATGTTTCCATACTCTATAAGTCAGCATTATTCTAATAGCAAAACCAGAAGAGGCATTATATGAATGTACAAAACAAAATAAATCCTAATGTAGACTATAGACTTCAGTTGATAAAACTTTCATTTTACAGAAAACTGAGCAAAAGTATAGAGTCCCCATGTATTATCTCCTTTCCACCCCATACTCAGTTTACCTTAGTAGTCACATCTTACAAAATGTGTAATTTACACAGAGTTTACCCTATGTCCTGTCCAGTCCCATGGGTTTTGACAAATGCATGTCAGAAATGCAAACATAATAATCCCACTGCCCTAAAAGTCTACTGTATTCATCCCTATCTCACAAAACCCTGGCCAACTATTGAGCTTTTAAATTTGTTTCTATAGCTTCTGCTTTCTCAAGAATGTCATATAGTTGGAAGGATACAGATGAAGCAAGATAACCTCTTTCATTTAACAATATGCATTTAAGATTACTCCATGTCCTCTAATAGCTACATAGCTCATTTTTATCAGAGTAATATTTCACTATATGTATATACTGCATTTTGTTTATCCACCTACTGAAGGATACCTTGATTGCTTCAAGTTGTTGCAATTATGAATACAGCTGACATAAATAACATGTGCAGATATCTGTGTGGATGTAAACCATCAATTCACTTGGGCAAATACCAAAGAACAACATTGCTAGACTGCATGGTAAGTCTGTTTAGCTTTTTAAGAAACTGCTAGATTGTCTTCCAAAGTAGTTGTAGCATTATGAACTACTATCACCAAAGAATGGACAGTTTTCTTTCTACAATAATGTGCTTTTCAAATATTTTATCCCAATCTATAGTAAGGCTTTTTTAAAAGATATGTTTCTAGTTTTGATAACGTTTGATAAAAATTTTTGATGAAGCAATGCAGGTTATTTTGTTTGATTTCATCATTCCAAAAATGTACACCTATTTTAAAATATGTTGTATACAAAAAACATACAATTCTTTTTTGACAATTAAAAAAAAGGTTTTGTCTAATCCTGAGCTACACAATCTTTTTTGATATGTGTTCTTTCTCAAATTTTGATACTCTCATTTCTTACTTTTAGATCAATGATCAATTCTGAGTTAATTTTTAAAAATAGTGTGAAGAAAAGTTTTTCATTCAATTGTTTCAACAACATTTTTCTCCATTACTCTAGATCTTTTGTGAATTTTAGAATATTTTACCAATTTCCTGAAATTTTGACAGGATTATGCTGAAGCTTAGATCAATGTAAAGAGGACTGACATGGTAAAGAGAGCCTTCCAAACCCTTCATTTTTATATGATCTGTGAATGTATATGCGTTCATACCTTCCTTAATTTTGGTAATGTTTTGCTTTCTGTGCATGGCTCTTATATGTACCTATGTATTTTAGCAAATTTAGTCCTATTTAAATGACAATCTTCAATTTTCATTGTTAATATATAGAAACGCAATTGATTTATACAGATGATATGGTATCATTAACTTTATAAACTCACATATTAGTTCTAATTTACAAGTTCTAGAAGGTTTTAGGGTAGATTCTTAAGGATTTTCAACATAGATGATGTCATCTTTGAATAAAGATAGCTTTTTTTCTTTCCAATTTATATGCCTTTTTATTTTTTTTCCCCTTTTCCCTTTTTGCACTAGTTAGGAACTCAGTGTAAAGCTAAACACAGGTGATAAAAATGGAACCCTCACCCACTTCTGCCCTTTAGAAAACCATTCTATCTTCCACTATGCATTATAATATTACTTGTGAAGATTTTAAATAAACATCCTTTATCAGGCTGATGGAATCTTCCTTTATTCCTATTTTGCTGAGTTTTTTTTTTTTTTTAAATGAGAAACAGATGTTCGGCTTTATGAACATCTTTTCCTGAAAGAATTAACAAGTTCAATTTTTTTTTTTTAAAAATCATGTCTGTTAAAATGGTAACACACATTGGTTCATTTTGAAATAGTACAGCAATCATACTTTTGTTTCAAACAAAACACACCTGGGTAATGAAGTTTTTTTTTTTGTAGCTGGTATATTTGATTTGTTAATATTTTCTTAACTTTAAATCATTTTTATCAGGGATACTGCTCTGTAGTTTTCTTAAAATATCTTTAGCTAATTTTGATAATCAGGGTAATACTAGCTTCATAAAAAAATATGGGAAAAGTCCCTTTTTTTCTTGAACAAATCATATAAAATTAATGTTATTTCTTCCTTAAATGTTTAATACGCAATTTACTGACAAGGTTCTCCTTTATTCTTATGATTTGTTTACATACTGTACTTAAATACTGATGTTCTGTTGTTGAAATGCTGCTTGAATGCTGAATATTATTGAATGATTCTGTTTTTTATTTCATTTTTAATTAATAAGTTTATAAATATACTTTATCTGCTTAAAAAGTTATTCCAACATTTAAACTGCTAATAATGAAAACAGATGACCCTCTGAAAGACCATAATCAGTGGCACAAAATAAATTTTGATCCACAGAAGGTGTCAATAATAAAGACACATACACTCAAACCCCCTGTGTTGTAATAGATTGAGCACAAAATTTAGACAGAATACCTGTCCTAAGCCTTTTCTCTGTCATTTACTAGAAAAGTGACCTTAGGAAAACCATTTATTTACTTTAAATCTTAGTTTTAAATTCATAAAGTTGTTACAAAGAAAAAAGAGTATAAAATCTTCATAAATGATAAGCATGTTGTAAAATGCCTTACAAACATTATTATTGTTTCTAAAATCACAGATCAAAAGCTGCAACTAAATTCAAGGGAGCTGGGATATAACTGATTTATGGTCACTAAAAACTAAGAATCAATAGTACAACACCAATGTAAATGTGAACACTGTTTTTAAAGTACCAATATGAACCAAGAGCAAGCCAGTAAGCATAGGTCCTACTTATGAAGAATTTGCATCATTATCTCATTCTTACTAATGGAAACTTTATAAAAGGCAAATTTTTCAGATGTCTTGCAAGGAAACAAGATAAAAGACTAGCTTAAAAAAAAGAAAAACTACGAAAAAGGGTAAAATCAACATTCTAGGAGTGTTAAAGCATACAGAATGACAAAATGGCTATATGAAGGAAAGGTAAGAGAACATGTGGCATAGGTTCTTAAAAGTAAGAATTATTTGGGACAAGTCTATCGCATGGGATAGCAGGATTATGAAGTAGGTAATACACTAAGCTTCAGTGACATTTATAAAAATTACTATGAAGAAAAAGTATAAATGAAATGAAATTGGAAAAAGTATAAATGAAATGAAATGAGTTAAGGAGATTGCTTAAGAGTTGACTTATGGAAACAGACTTGAAATACCAGAGTTATGCAAGAATAAACAAAATTTCAAAAAGTAATACATTAATGAAGAATTTAAATGAAAAATGGTACAAATTATAATTTAAAATAAGAAAATCAATAACTTGCTGTTGAAAATAGAGATAAGAACAGGATTTTTTCACAGGACCCATTATAACACAACCATGCTATTCTAATTTCTTTAAACCTTAACAGTATTAGGCCAAAAACAAAGTTGTATCAATCTGTATCTAAAGACAAAACAGAAAGAGCAATACTGGCCTCATTTTTGTATATCTTACATTAAGTTTTCATTATGTGATGAGTGTTGATTATTATTTGTTAACTATTGCTAGGTATACCACCCACATCCTAAAACAGCAATATTGTTTTACTTCCATAAGAACACATTTTCAAAATAATTCAGTACTCTTAGTGATAAGCCAATATACCTTAGCAAGTGATTTCACAATAGGATTTTCCATAATCCCCTTGAGAAAAATTAGGTCTATTTCTTCTGCTCCTGTAGATGAGGGCAGCTCTGTAAGGTTTTCCAGGACTTGCTGCATTGCTGCTGAGATTAAAAACAACATTAAAAAAAGTAAAACTTAAATTTCAAGCCATTATGGAGTAAGATCATAAAATAGTAGACATAAAAAGACATTAATAACAATTTTTGAAACATCATTATCATACTACATCTTATACATAACTTGTATTTCCTTTGTTTTTCAAATTTGAAAACACTAAAGGAGAAAACAGAACATCTGAATAGACTTATAAAAAGTAAAAAAGATTTAGTAACAAAACATTTCTCACAAGCCTATAACCTTGTTTTGCAGGTAAATTCTACCAAAGGTCTGAAGAATAATTAAATCCCATACTTTACAAACTCTTCCAAAAACCACCATAGAAGGGAATACCTCTCAATTCAATCTACAAAATCTGCTGCTCTTGGGCTGGGGATTTAGCTCAGCAGCATAAGCGCCGGCCTTGCAAGCACACAGTTGTGAGTTCGATCCCCAGTACAAAAAAACAAAACTACTACTCTCATACTAAATCCAAACACATCACAAGAAAATTACAACTAACATCCCTTACGAACACAGATGCAAAAATCTTTTAACAAAATACTAGCAAAACGAATCCAGCAATACATAAAAAGAGTTGAACACAAATTCTAAGTACAATTTATCCAAGGAATGTTAAGAGTGGTTAAACAAATGGAATAGTTTAATCAATAAAAATACCATATTAACTGAACAAAGAACAAAAAACAAATGACATCTCAGTAGAAACAAAGGGAAGCAATTGACAAAATCCAAAAAGTCATGATACAAAAAACACTTACCAAAGCAGGAATAGAAGGGAAATTTTTCAACTTGATAAAGACATCTAAAAAATCCCGAGGCTAACATCGTAATTGATGGCAAAAGTCTAGACTAGAGCTTTGATGGCAAACTTATGGTATACTTCTACTTAGTATGTGTAAATGACTTATGATTTTGGAAGTAAAAAGGTAAACAAGAGTACAATGGGCTTTAAAAAGTTTATTTAAGTGGGCAGGAAACAAATAGGATCAATTTTCAAAAATATTTTTGACCCATGTCTATCAAAGTATGTATGTATGTATGTATGTATGGATGTATTTATTTGTTTATTTATTTTGGTACCAGGGATCGAACTTGTGACCTCACTCTTGCCAGGCAGGCGCTTGTGCCACTGAGCTAAATCCCCAGCTATCAAAGTATTTAGATTTACTCATGATTAGTTATTTTTCTTTGCTTTAACATTCTAAGTTTCTGCTTTTATTTTTTGTTGTGAGAAATTTCAAATACACACACAAGGAAATAACAGAATAATGAACCCTACAATTATCAGCTCCAATAATTAGCAACTCATGGCCAATTGTGTTTCATGCATATATATATATATATATATATATGCACATACATACTGTACTTTTCACTTTATGCAACTTGAAGCAAATTCCATATATCTTATCTCAGTGTGTGTTTTCATACATGATGTATATATGATCAGATGCTTTAATATAAACAATACTTGTAACACATCTAAAAGTTAATAATTCTTTAAGATTATCAAATATCTAGTGTTCAACTTTCCAGTTGTACTGAAGATCTCTAAAAAAACTATACTGATCCCTGAAGTATCTAATAATAATATAATAATAATAATAATTATTATTATTATTGTATTATTATTATTTTGGTACTTACTAAACTGGGTAGAAAAGTATGAAGACTGAAAGATACCAACATTTTGAAAACTGTCATAAACTGTTACTAATTGTTACTAATTCTTGGCCTTATGGAATTTAATTAAAACATTGACCAATTTGTCAGTATCCTAATTTCTGGAAAGAAATTTTGAGTATCATGAAGTTGTAATCATTCTTAACTAATTTATACATTTAGTGCATTTATAATTAAAATGCAATACATAGTTCTAACTACATTGCACAAAAGCACAGAAAAAGAGAAAAATGTGGAAAATTTTAATAATGGGTGATGACAAAAGTGTCTAGTCCCAATTTACTAAAAGAGAGATACTGCAAAGTTCTTCACCAAAATTATGGACAACAGAGTCTAAGCTACTACTATTTTTTCATTTACAGAAATTTTCTCTTGTGCTTTTTTAAAAAATAGAAACCAATTTTTCCCCACCATCACAGATAAGACTTTCATAATTTAAAACAAAGAGCCATGAGAAAATTAACACTATCAAATATTAATATATATATAATATATATTAAAATCTGCAATAATTTCTCAGATATGGATAACCACATGACAATTTTAGGGGATGTAAGGCTTCATATACGAAATAAGAAGCTTTTTGCGGTGGGAGCCTGGCAAATTTGGGCAAGTGCCAGAGGAGCAGAAAGTGTCTCCATTGTACTTGTGATTCTAACAGGAAAATCTCAAAACTTGAAGGCAAGTCGCTTGCTAGTTCCAGTCCTCTAAAAATCACAAAAGCACATACCTTTTAATTGCAGCCTAGATTCAGTGCTATATAAATGGGATTCATACTTGAAAGAGCAAACTAACACATTTGAATGAGACACCTATATTAAAAATATAAACAAACCAAGAATCATCAAATATTTTTGAAAATGAATGAGCACCATGGGTGAGATTCATCAAATTCAACAGGCAGAAGCACTAATCTCCAAAAGAATTAATAAAGGAGGGCAGGGCAGAGAAAGAAAATATTATAATGTACAGAAAGATAAAAGCTGAAGAATCTTTTCACTAAAAAAGGGCAAAAGAGGTCTGCTGGGGATGTAGCTCAGTTGTAGAGTGCTTGCCTGTCATGCACAAGTTTGAAAATCCCCAACACTACACAAAAACAAAACCAAACAAGCAAGCAAACAAAAAACACCTAGGGGTGAGGGGCTTTGCAAAGGGAAGTATGAAAAAACTGCTAAAAAATCATCGAAGTTCAAAAATTACAATGTAATAAGAAATGCAGAAATACAAAGAAATTGGTAAAAAGGAAAATAGAAATGAAAGAATCAAAACTACAAATAAATGATTTAATCAAATAAGCCAATAACTAGCTACTGCAAAACACTAACAAAAATAAACACATACTCTGATGAAGAAAAGACGACAACATTAGGAACAAGATGAGAAAATAACAGGCATGAAGTCAATGAAAAGTAAAATATAATGAAAACTTTTAAAACCTAGACAAACAGATGATTTTCTAGGAAAATAACAATCATTAAAGCGTAGGAGAAAGATACAAAATGGAAACAGAACAGAGTACAAGATGTTAAAAGGATTTCAAGATCCATTCTTTTGAAAGGCAGGAAGCCTCAATAGATTTTTATTAATCTTAACCTTTATTAGAGCCCCCAAAGATTACTATTTTAAAATTTTAAACACAAAACAAAAAGAATAGAAATGATAGAATTTTTTAAAAAGTAGGAAAATAACATTAATATATTGCATATTGTTATTTTAGAAGCCTGAATAAAGAATAAATTTTATCAAGCCTTAAAGAAAGAATTCATAGTTTTAAAACAAAGAATTCAAACCTCAATTCCAATGGATAATCTGACCTTTGTAAGCAAAGAAGGAAACTAGACTCTCTTTATACCAGATTACAGCAAGCACCACACTTAATGGAGAAATGTCAGAAGCTTTACTAATAAAAGTCATGAACTAGACAAGAATGCCCAACTACTGTTTTAAAACCTGTTAAGTTTTAATTAATGTTGTAAGACATGATATTTTGAAAAACATAGATGATATATGTATCTACTGAGAAGTCCAAGAAACCAGTTTAAAAATTATTAAAGTTTATTATTAGAGTTTGGCTAGGTGCCTCAACATAAAAACAATGGAGAAAGAGCAGTTTTCCTAAACAGTTGAAATACCATTAAAGGTTAATGGTATGAGATATGAGGAAATTAGAAAAATTACACTAAAGAAATTTAAAATACATTGATTTTAAGGGACCATGTTCTGAGATAATATTCATTACTGTAAAAATGCCAACTCTTCAAATTGTTCTTTAAAAAAAAGGAATAAAACCTAATATAAATCCCAATAAGATTTTGGGGTAAAGTTATAAAATGTCCCTGTAGGAAGAAATATATAAAAACTAGTTGCTACATTTTTAAAAAAAGTATAAATATAAATGGGGTACCTGTGGTATTAACTCTAAAAACACTATAAAATGCAGTACTGTCAGCAACACACCAATCTTGAAACTGAGCAGTTAAATGAAACAAGATAAAAGCAATGTATCCAATTAGTGCATAAAGTTAAGTAGCTCATGATAGTCAACTTGACTATTGAGTTTATATTCCCTTCATTTCTCTACTAAAACATTACCAAAGGCCTGAGTATTTGGTCATAATGATGCAAATCCAATTAAAACACCTAGATTGTATTTTAAAAACATTTTATGTATTGTATGACATTTAAGAAAAATGAGTATTTTCTACTATTAAAGATGCAAAGTTCACTATATATCTAATATTTACCCTACCAATGTTTTGTTCTTTTATCTCCTCACTTACTTTCCTATAGATAATCTTTTGTATCAAGAATACTATAGTAAGGTCTCCTAATACTGTAAAGTGTGTTTCCACCTATGTTTCTCTGCATCTCCAGTACTGCTTCATAAACATGGCTGCTATGTTAGTACATAGATATTTACTGTCTTATCTTGTATTAAAAAAACCTGTCCCTTTTCATTTTTAATGCACTGTAACTCAAATTTTACTCTAACATCAGGATCCTATTCTTGTTTTCTTTTCCCCAATACTTTTTGTTATCCCTTTGATTTTTAACATTTCTTTTTTGTTGTAGTTTTTGTTTTGGGTACTAGGAATCAAACTCACTACCCTGCACTTGTCAGGCAGGTGCTGTGCAGCTGAGCTATACATCCCCAGCTCGATTTTTAACATTTCTGAATAACTGTTTGACTATCTCTGTATTTTATAATTGATTGTAATCAACTGCAATCAATTATTTTCTTTTACTTCGGGGGGGGAGGAGGTAGGGCCTTATATTCATGTATGTTACAGAAGAGCATTAACTCTGAGCTACATCTTCAACCTTTTAAAAAATTTTATAAGACAGAATCTCAGGACAGCCTTTAACTTGAAATTCTCCTGCCTTGGCTTCCCAAGTAGCTGTGATTATAGGTATGTGCCACCACACCTGACCTGGATTTTATTTTGCTGGCCAAATTGAAAAACGCGCCAGGGTCTCTCTCCTTCGTGCTGCCGAAAGTCTGCCACACTCTCAGCTGCCCCCCAGAGAGGGGTGGTGCTCCTTGTTCTCCTGGCACCCCGAGTCAACTGCATGGTGCAGGTCCCCATGTGCCAGGATCTCTCCTTCAGGCTGCCTTAAGTCTGCCACACTCTCAGCCGCCCGGGGGGAGAGAGGGAAGGAGCTCCTTGTTCTCCCGGCACCCCGAGTCAAACGCATGGTGCAGGTCCCGACGCGCCAGGGTCTTTCTCCTTCTGGCTGCTGAAAGTCTGCCACGCTCACAGCTGCCCCCAAGAGAGGGGTGGAGCTCCTTGTTCTCCTGGCACCCCGAGTCAACCGCACAGTGCAGGTCCCAACACACCAGGGTATCTTTCCTTCAGGCTGCGGAATGTCTGCCACTTTCAGCTGTTCCCCAGAGAGGAGAGGAGTTCCGTGTTCTCCCAGTACCCCCAGTCAACCCCATAGTGCAGGTCCCAATGCACCAGGGTCCCTCCCCTGCAGGGCCCCCAAAGTCCGCCATACTCACCTGCTATTTCTTTCTGATGAATTGACCATTCCATTTCCAAAGTTCTAAAATGGCCAACAGACCACAGAAAGAATTCTCTTTAGACTCCTGTTTGAAACCAGCAGCTACAGCAATCTGCTGGCCTTGCTTCAGGGCCAATTTTCCTGTTTTTTATATGTTTGTATTATGTACTGATTATATTCCATGCAGGGAGTTGGTACATGTACATAACACATCTCAATTCTTTTTGTATTCCCTTTCTCTCCCCTCTATCCTCTTCTCTCCATTATCTTAATCATATTTGAAAAAGATCTCTCTTCCTAAGGTTTTTATATTTATGAAAGCTTGCATTTCTGTTTTAGTGCATACCTTTGTTCATATATATACTGTTTCTAATATCCTTACTCCTGTTTTTTTTTTGTTTTGTTGATTATTCATTTTCCTGAGACAAGGTTCCATTATGTAGTTCAGGCTGGCCTCAAATTTGCAACAATGCTCCTGCCTTGGTCTCCCAAGTGTTGGGATTACAGGTGTGCACCACCATCCCCAACTAATTTTGTGTTTTAAATTTGTTTACTATCTGGTTTATTGAGGCCTTTAAAATATCATTTAACACCAGACTACTCTGTATATAATAACAAACTTCTTAAAATATTTCTTCTTCCTTCTCATTTTAAAAAACTGCATTATTTCTAATTCATCACATTTATTTGCACCCTTTTTCGTGAACTTAAAAGGTTTTTTTTTTGTACTGGGGATCAAACTCACAGCCTTGCCCTTGCCAGGTAGGCGTTTATGTCACTGAGCTAAATTCCTGGCCCAAATTTTAATTTCTTTTGGGTAAATATCTACCAGTGGCACTGTTGCATCTTATGACAAAGGTATCCTTAACTACATTTCAAAAATTAATGAACTCTTATAATACTATTCAACACTGTATCATTCATTGAGCATTCACTGGGCAATCTGGGACTTGGGTAGTGGTGTACCTACATTTCTGTATATGAAATCTTGTATCATAAAACATAGTCTTCAGGGTCAGAGCTACATGTGCACAACTGATAAACACACAAAGCGTATCTTTTGCTAGACATGGTGGTGCATACCTGCAGTCTCAGTTACCTGGAAAGCTGAAATACATGGAACATTTGATTTTTGTTTGTTTTTGAGACTGGGTCTTGACATTTGTTTGGGCTGGCCTGGACTCACTACATAGACCAAATTGGTCTGGAACTCATTGTGATCCTTCTGCTTCAGTCTCCTGGGTGCTGGGATTATAGGCATGTGCCACCACACCCAGCTCACAAGGAACATTTGATTTGAGGCCTAGAATTTTGATGCTAGCCTGGGAAACACAGCAAGAGCTTGCATCAAAATAAATAAGTGATAATGAAAATATAAAGAATTTCTTTCCAGATCTCTTCTCTCTCTGTAATCTGGTAATTTTGGTTCTGTGGGATATCATTTTCCAATCCTCTTGCCACAAATCTTGAGCTTTATGCCACTCTGCCACATCCTTTCTATAATTACACTTACATCCAGATTCAAGCAATGAGAGCAGCAGAAAGGAAAAAACAGCATGGATTCACCCTACCCATGGGATCACAGCTCCTCTAATCAAAGAGGAAAGTCTTTCCCTTTGAGTTTTAGGCTCCTCTGTTGTAGCTGTGCCAATACTGCTGTCAAGAGGATATCTGCAAACTGAGGTGCAAAAGAACATAGAAAAGGGAGACAGAACAAGGGGGACAGGGGAGAGGGGAGGGAAAGACTGGGAAGGAAAGAGTTAATACATTAAGACAGGTTTCTACCTTCTTGCAAAGCACTGGGAAACTCATTTTGTGCTTTCCAAGCCAGAAATGAGTTTCTGCTGTTTTCTCTGTTCATTCTGATATAAACTTCTGGATTTTGAGGTATGCTGAGTTAGGTAAAGGGATATAAAACAAAAAAAGAAACAAATAAAAGGTAAAACTCACTACTGATTTATGGGCCCTAAAATTTCTAGTTGTCATCTCCAATCTTTCTGCCGTTTACTTTGGAGAATCTGTAAACAGCTAACCTGTGAATTCTGTCCTTTTTATAGCTATATTTAGTGGGAAAGACAGATGTGGTACACTCCATCTTAATGCAACTGTTACTTTTTTTTTTTAACCAAAATGTGGTGAAAATTTGGGATAGTTTGGTGTTATTTCTTTAAATGATTTTTCTGTTCCTTTTTTTCTTCTGGTCTAGAATTATTACCACATGTATGTTGTAATGCAGACATTGCCCATGACAGGTCTCGATGGCTCTATTCCTGTATTTAAACAACAGGTCTCCATGGCTCTATTCCTGTATTTAAACGTTTTCCCTCCTCTTCTTTGGAATGAAGATTTTTTGTTTACTAATCTTTGTTTTTTCCTGTCATTTCACATCTGTTGTTGAAACTAACGAATTTAGATATTCTATTCTCATCAAATAGAGGATTTTTCAAATCTAGTATTTCCATGTTTCTTTTCTAGTTTCTTTACTGAGATTCTGTTTGAGTCTTACTAACATGTTTTAGCTATTTCCATATATTAAAATAGCCAAATTGAAGACTTCATTAAATCAGCATTGGACCTAGTTAGCATCAGTTTCAATTGACTGTTTTTCCTTATTATAGTTCATATTTTCCTAGTTTTCTTTTTTGTATGTCCAGAAGTTTTGGTTGAATACTGAATCACTAACATAGCAAGTTAGATTCACTTTATTTTTCAGAGTTAATTTCTTCAGTAACTGGTTTGGACCTAAATTTCCGAATTTATTTTTGTCAATGGTATGCAGTCAGTGTACTCCTTCTTAGGCTCCCTTGGGGCTGTGTCATGTCTGAATAGCTTAATGATCAGCCAATAATTTGGACAAAGGTTGCGTTCACATACCTGGAGTATGTGACTTACACCCTTGGCCAATTTATCTGTGTGACAACTGGAAAATGTAATCAAAGCTGCAGCCAGTTTTCAAGTCTCCCTTAGCTTTCACTTTTTGCCAGGCTCTCTCTGTTTACCCCATGTGAACAGCATACCTCAGCCTTTCTACAATTCTCCACTTTGACTATTTCCTTCTTAAATTCTGCTGGTCCACTACTCACATCAAGCCAGGTCTACATTCTCAAACTAGCAAAGTAGCACATTTTCTCCATTTGTTTCCAACCAAATTTCACCAATTTTCAGCAGCAAAGTCATAGGTTTTTGTATCCCTTCTACTCCATCTTAATCTCAATAAGTCACTGTTTGTCATGGTCAGTTCAGGCTACAACAACAAAAATACTATGAGCCCATACATATGAGTCCCTCCCTCTTCTTATAAGGGAATTAGTACAATGGGGGTGGGGTGGGCGTACTCTCATGATTTAATCTAATCTTAATCACTTCCCAAAGTCCCACTACCAAATATCTCATTGGAGTTAGAATTTCAGTCCCTAGCACTAATAAAGCTTCAGTTTTCACTAGGGGAGCTGGGGGACCTGGGAGCTATATAGGAACAGCTCCAGGCAAAAAGGCCACAGACTCACACTATTCCTACCTTAAGTAGTTTTGCAAGAATAATTATTTCTCAATTTTTAAATTCCCTTTAGTCAATTTCCAGTATCCTTCAATGGCTGCTTTTTGACAATTTTATCTAGTTTCATATTTGCTTTTGCAGTGGGGAACTGTCAGCCTCTTTATGCCAACAATACCAGAATTAAGTGTTCTTTGTTTTGTGGTATTAGGGATTGAAGCCAAGGCCTTCACTATGAGACACATTCCTCAGCCCTTATTTCAATTTTCCTGTTTGCCAATAGCAATCATTAGAAAATCAAATAACAAGTGCTGGCATGGCTGAATCTTCCTTCATTGTTGATGGAAATTAAGCTAGTACAAACATTATAGAAATCAATATGGGGATTTCTCAAACAAGTGAAAATAGTGTGACCCAGTCATGCCTCTGCTAGGTATCTTCCCCAAAGAACTTAAATCATCATGATACAGCAGTACTTGCATACTAATATTTATAGCACTACATACTGCTTATAGCTTATAGCTGTTTATAGCACTGCATACTAATGTTTATAGCTAAATCCTGCAAGCAGCCCAAATCCTGCAATACGCCATCAACATGGCATACTTTTATTCTTATTTCTCCTTTCTCTCCTCCTGATATTAGGGGAAAAATTCAAGAGGAAGATATAACAATCTTAAATATCTATGCACCAAATTTGGGAGCACTCAGCTATACAAAAAAAAATTAGCAGAAATGAAAAAATCAAATAAGCAATAACATAATTATAACAGGTGACCTTTGCCATTGACACAAAGGGACAGATCAACTAGAAAGAAAATCAGCAAAGAAATAACAGAACTGAATCACACTTGTGAACAAATGGACTTAGTAGACGTATACAGTGTTCCATCCAACAACATGAGAATATACATTCTTCTCAGCAGCACATGGAATGTTCTCTAACTAGCCCATAGAACACGCTTAAGTAAATGCAAATGAATTGAAATTATCCCATGCATGTTATCAGATCATAGTGCCATGAAACTAGAAATTGACAAAAGAAACGGCAAAAACCCCACAAACACATGGAAATTGAATAATACACTCCTGAGCAATCAGTGGGTCACAGAGGAAATTAAAGAAGAAATTAAACTATTTACAAGCAAACGAAAATACAAATACATCTTACTGGAACCTGTGGGATACAATGAAAGCAGTACTCAGAGGAAACTTTATTGCGGTGAACACCCACATCAGGAAAACTGAACAAACACAAACAACCTGATACTACAACTCAAACATGTAGAAAAAGAAGAGCAAGTCAAGCCCAAAGCCAAAAGAAGGGACGAAATTATAAAGGTCAGAGCAGAAATCAATGTAATAGCGACTAAGAAAACATTACAAAGAATCAATGAATCAAAGAGTTGGTTCTTTGAAAGAATAAAATTGACAGGCCTTTAGCCCACCTTATTAAAAAAAGGAAAGAAAAAACTCAAATTCATGTAATAAGGAATGAAAAGGGCAAAATCACTACAGACCCTGTGGAAATACCGAAGATCAGCAATACCTATTTCAAAAACCTCTACTCTCATAGGCTTGATAACTCGGAGGAAATGGACAGATTCCTAAAAACATATGAATTACCAAAGCTGAGTCAAGAAGATGTAAAACTGCTGAATAACCGAATTTCAATTAACGAAACTGAAAATGTAATTAAATCTTTACCAACAAAGAAAACCCTAGGTCCAGATGGATTTACTGCAGAATTCTACAAGAAATTCAAAGAAGATTTAATGCCAACACTCCTCAAACTCTTCAGTGAAATTGAAAGGGAAGCAATTCTCCACAACTCATTCCTGGGAGCAAACATTACTCTAATACCAAAACCTGAGAAAGATCCAATTAAACAACAGGCCAATCTCCCTAATGAACATAGATACAAAACTTCTCAATAAAATATTGGCAAACAGGATACAGCTAATCATCAAGAAGATTATATACCATGACAAGTGGGATTCATCCCAGGAATGCAGGGATGGTTCAACATATGTTAATCAATAAATGTAATCCACCATATCAATAGAGCCAAAAGGAAGAACCACATGATCATCTCTATAGATGCAGAAAAAGCTTTTGATAAGGTCCAACACTCATTCATGATAAGAACCTTACAGAGAATTGGAATAGGTGGTCTTTAACTCAATATGATAAAGGCCATCTATGACAAACCTACAGCCAGCATCATATTAAATGGCCAAAAACTGGAAGCCTTTACCCTAAAATCAGGCACAAGACAAGGATGTCCCCTATCACTGCTCCTATTCAACATAGTACTGGAAATACTAGCCAGAGCAATTAGACAAGAGAGAGAAATAAAAGGAGTAAAGATAGGAAAAGAGGAAGTTAAATTATCATTATTTGCAGATGACATGATACTCTACATAGAAGACCCCCAAAACTCCACTGAAAGACTCCTAGGCATAATAAATTAATTCAGTAATATAGCTGGACACAAAGTCAATTAAAAAATCAGTATCATTCCTATACGCTAACAACAGAACCACTGAGTGAGAAATAAAAGAAGCCACACCCTTTACAATAGCATCCAACAAAATGAAATACTTAGGAATTAATCTAACAAAAGAAGCAAAAGATCTAATCAGGGAAAAATATAACACCCTGAAAAAGAAATCGAAGAGGACCTCAGAAAACGGAAAGATATCCCTGTTCATGGATAGGAAGAACAAACATTGTGAAAATGGCCATTCTCTCAAAATTGTTATACAGATCTAATGCAATCCCAGTCAAAATGCCACTAGCATACCTCACAGATCTAGAGAAATCACTCCTAAAATTCATCTGGAACCAGAAGAGACCTAGAATAGCAAAGGCAATTCTAAGCAACAAAAGCAAGGCAGGAGGCATCACAATCCCTGACTTGAAGTTATACTACAAAGCTACTGTAATAAAATCAGCATGGTACTGGAACAAAAACAGGCCTGAAGATTAGTGGAACAGATTAGAAGATACAACTAAAACCACAAACACACTCAGCCATCTTATCTTTGATAAAGGGGCCAAACGCGTCCACTGGAAGAAAGATAGTCTTTTCAATAAATGGTGCTGGAAAAACTGGCTCTCCATATGCCAAAAACTAAAACTAGAGCCATGCCTATCACTGTGTACTGAAGTCTAAATGGATCAAAGATCTAAATATTAAAATAGAAACACTAAATTTATTGGAAGACAAAGTAGGGAGAAATCTTGAAGACATAGGGGTAGGCACAGTAATTCATAAACAAGAATCAAACTGTACACAAAATCCTTCGCAGAATCAACAACTGGGATCATGTCCTATTAAAGAGTTTTTGCATGTCAAAAGAAATCTCCTGCATAGTGAAAAGAAAACCCACAAATTGGGACAAACTCTTAGTGAATAGTCCCTCAGATAAAGGACTTCCATCCAGAACATGTAAAGAATTTTAAAAAATCAGATCCCCAAAATTCAAAAACCCATTCCAAAAATGGGCATCTGAAATGAATACACAATCCTCAGATGAAGAAATACAAATGGCAAATAAATACAGGAAAAACTGTTCAGTATCACTGGTCATCAGAGAAATGCAAATTAAAACAGCACTGAGGTTCTATCTCACTCCAGAAAGAATGGCCAGGATAAAGAAAACTACCAACAACAATTGCTGGAGAGGCTGTGGGGAAAAAGGAACTCTTCTGCACTGTTGGTGGGAGTGTAGACTAGTACAACCACTATGGAGGTCAGTCTGGAGATTCCTCAAAAAGCTGGAATTGGAGATCCCATTTGACCCAGCTATTCCACTTCTGGGCATATTCCCAGAAGAACTGAAAACATCACACCACAGTGATATATGTGCACCTATGTTTGTAGCAGCACAATTTGTAATAGTCAAATCTTGGAAACAACCTAAATGCCCATCAACTGAGGAATGGATAAAAAAGATGTGGTATTTTTATACTGGAGTACTACTCTGCTATAAAGAATGATCACATTGAGATATTTATTAAGTAAATGGATGCAACTCGAGACCATACTCATAAGTGAAATAAATCAAACTCACATGTATAAATACTGTATAGTCTCCCTAGTGTAAGAAATGGTAAGACTACATAAGACACCACTCCATTTTATGATCTTCCTCCCTGCACTGTGAAAGGTGGAGACAACTATTGCCAAATGGTATTTCCCTTCCATTGAACCAAGAACTAAAATTTGAAAGAAAAGTATTAAATATAAAGTTTTTAGTTTCTTTCAAACTACAGTCATGCCTTGGCATTTGACTGCTTTGAAATTTATTGAATTTCTTGCTCATCTTGACAAAAAATTTTCATCCTAGTACTTGTTTATTTGGTACTCAATGTACAAACTAGAGCTTGTCAGTGTCAGTTGCCTTGTACTTCACTAACCTTACCAGTCATAACAATTTTGTTTGGTACTCACTGTGGTTCCTCCAGGAACCAATTAATGACAAGCACCAAATCACCACTGTGCCTTCTTTTTCCTCTTTCCTACTCTTAATCTCTTAGGGTCAAAAGCATTTTTTTCAAGAAGAGTAAAGGGCCAGAGATATAGCTTAGTAATAGTATTTGCTAAGCATGCAACTAGCCGTGGGCTTTGAGCTAACAATATGATACAGTTCTCAATGATAGAGTAATTGTCTAGCATGTGTAAGGTCCTGGGTTTAACAAAAAAAGGGCAAGAAATGTTGAAGAGTGATAATAGATACATATTTTAATTATGTCATTCTACCTTATTTAATTTAATAAGTCTATTATGAAGGCTGTCATACTAACTTGAGGCTGTCATACTAACTTGTCATACTAACTCTCATAGACAACTCTCCATGATAACTCTCATGGATCTCAAGGGAGATAGAGTATCTATCCCCCTTTATCCATGAGAGATATACCCCAAGACCTATGCTGTATGCCCCAAACCACAGATAGTACCAAAACTTGTATATATATACAGTCATATATAACGACCATAAATCTTAATTTAGAAAGGAGGCACAGAAGCTAAGTGTGGTGGGGCATGCTTGTAAGTCCAGCACAGAGGAAACTGAGGCAGGAAGACTGCAGCCAGACTTCTGCAAATAAGGCCAGCTGCATAGTGAATTCAAGGTTAGCCTGGACTATACTGTGAGACCTTACACCAAAAAACAAAAAAGCAAAAATTTAAACAGATTAGGCATAGTAAGATATTAACAGCAATTAATAAAACAGAACATGTATTATAATAAAATTATATGAATGTGGTCTAACTATCTTAATTTCTCATTGTACTACAGATAGTATTATTTTTAGACTGCTGTTGACTAGAACTAAAAATGACAGAAAGCTAAACTTCTAATAAAGAGGGATTCCACACCACAGACTGGGAGGCTTATAAACAACAGAAATTTATTTCCCACACAGTTCTGGAAGCTGGAAGTGTGAGATCAGGATGCCAGCATGGTCAGCTCAAATGAAGGCATTTTTCCAAACTGTACAGTTCTCACAATATATGGCAGGCAGACAACTAGAGGGATATGGGGGACCTTTTCATAAGGGCACTAATTGCATTCATAAGGGTTCCACTCCCATTACCTAATCATTTCCCCAAAGGGTTCACCTTCTAATACCATCATATTAGAGGTTTAGAATTTCAACATATGACTTCTGGGGATTCACACTAAAGCCACAATACAGGCTACTATATGAAACTATGATATTTAAGCTTAGTTGTAAATTTGACTGGATTGAGATTCCTGGGGAGATGACTGGATCATAGGGGCATTACACCCATCGGTGGATTCACACACTGATATTCAGAGACAAATGTGCTGTTGGGGGGGGGTCACGTGTCTTTGGAGGGAATCTCTCTCTCTCTGGTGCTCTTCCCCAAGCACTCTGGTTGTTGGCCACCATGAAGTGAGCAGATTTTCCCTACCCAGCCTTCTGCCATGATGTTTCTGCAGTACAGCAAGCTGACTATGGACTGAAACCTCTGAAACTGTAAGCCAAATTAAACTGCTTATTGTGAATCTCAGATATTTTGCCACCAAAATGGAAAAAACCAACATATTTTCCCATTTCTCAAATTGTTTTACATTAAATTACCCAGTAAAATGAAGGGGAAAAGAATGGTTTTCTGGCATCCTGTAGTTCCTCCTCATCCAAAGTTTTTGTCAGCCATGATTAAACACGGCCTAAAAATATTAAATGGAAAATTAATGTGTAAGTTCTGAATCACATATCCTTTTGAGTTATGTGGTGAAATATTACACCATCCTGCTCAATTCAGTAAAGGGCAAGAACCATTCTTTTATCCAGTGCTTATCAAAGCAACTGTATGAGACTATAGTACTTGTTTCCAAGCATAGTAATGAATGAGTTCTGGATGAACATTTGCAAGTCAGATTCATTCCTAAGTCTGACGAAGTGAGCTGTGTACAGTCCACCTGTAAAAGTTTACAACTCAAATGTTCGTAAGTTGGAGACTTAATGTGTTATGATTTAGATTTAAAATGTCCCCTAAAAATCTCACATTCTGAGGAAGACTCTGGTCAGAAGCAATAGATCACTGAGGATGTGAATTAAAAGGGCATATTCTTGTCCCCAGGTATTCCCTCCTCTGCTTTTTGAACATGACTTCAGCACTTCGCCTCTACGATGTTCCTAACATACGGTTTCTGCCTTAGAGCCAGTTAACCATGAACTGAACCCACTTGAAACTGAGTCAAAATAAACTTCTTCTGTAAGTCACAAGTGTAGTGTATTTTGTCCCAGCAACTGGAAAGCTTAGCAATATAGAAAATTGGTATGGGAGAACTGGGGCCATTGTTATGACTATACGTGACCATGTAGTTCAGAAACTTTTGGAACTAGTTTGTTGGCAGAGTTTGAGAAGGTCTGGAGATGTAGGCTAGAGAAGCCCTAGAATGTTGTGAGCAGTATTTCATGTAAGATACTGGCAAGAACTGAAAAGGCCAGAAAATTCAGTCAAATGCAGACAGTAAAGGCTAGGCTTACGGGGTTTCAGTTGTAAATGAGATTCTCTTTGGTAGTTGGACTAGAGGTCATGTATGTTACACTCTAGTAGAAAATGTGTGTACACTGTTTATGTCCTGATACTTTGCTGGACATTGAGATTAAGGATGGTGGCTAATTTAATCTGTCAGAGGAAATTTCAAGGCAGCCCAACATTCAGGTTATGAAATAAGTAACTGTTGCTTGCTTCTGGTCAAATTTACAGTGAACATGAGTAGTGAAAAGCACAGGGGAATAATGTGAGCCAGGCCAAAAAGGAAGCCCTGAAAGTAAGGGCAATAGAATGTGTAACTGCTGAAGATTAGAGTTAAAAAGAAGCCAAGTACATCAGGACAATAGAAAAGATGGCTTGAAAATTTCTGAGGAATCTGCGAAACTGCATGATCAAGGTATAAAAATGAGATAAGACCTTTGGGACCTTTGTTACAGAAAGTTCACTGAGGGAATTGGTTTGGGGTGATTCATTTCACACTGTTTAGTCATGGATACACTCAAAAGATTCATCAGCTATGGTCCAAGGAGGACAGGCTACAGCTCAAACTGATGACATATTATGGTGCTATCCATATAGTGCTGATTTTTTGGACATGCAGAATGCAAGAGTTGTAGGGTCATGGAGGCTTCCTCTCAGATTTCAAAGAAAGGCCTGTGAGGCCAGGCAATGTTGCTCTAAAAGGGAAATGCATGCAGCTGTGGGTATAAAGCTGAAGATGCAGTGGAGAACCTAAAAAGTCAGAGATACCAGGAATGTAGATAGAAGGTCTGCTGAAGAAAACTGCAGACAGTAAGAAGACCTAGTCTAAGGCAGAAATTATATGGCTGCAAACAGCAAGGCTGTGGTGTGGGGGAGGGTACCCAAGCCCTTTGAACATCACATCTTATCACAGTGTGTCCTAGATGTTGGACATGAAACTACAGGATTTAGCATTTGTCTTGCTGGGTTTTTGTATTGCTTTGATCTGGTTTCTATTTCGTTATGCTTCTTTTTTGGAACAGAAATGTTTATCCTGTGCCATCATACATTGGAAATATTTAACTTTCTTTTCATTTTTGTAGGGTTTCATAGCTATGAGTTTGCCTTGAATCTCAAAGGAGACTTTGAACTTGGACTTTTCAGCAATCCTGAAATTACTAAAATTTTAGTGATTCTTAGAGATGGAGTAAATATATTTTGTATAATGTAATGGACATGAATCTTTTGGTGGAATATAATTTAATTTTAAAATATCCTCCAAAAGTTTCACATTTGGAGGTGAGATCTGGTAAGAAAGGGTATGTCACTAGGGACATGTCTTTGAAGGGTGTATTCTTTTCCCCAGCTTCTTGGTTCTCGCTCTGCTTCCTGACCATAACATAAGCAGCTTTTCTCTTCCAGGAGTTAGTCAACTATAAACTGACCCACCAAACTATGTGTCAGAATAAACCTGTCCTCCTTTAAGTTGCAGGTATCAGGTATTTTGTCCTAGTGATAGGAAAGTAGCTAATACATTAAATAACCCTTGTTTTATTCAATTTGGCCCCGAAGTATTAGAGGAGTAATGCTGGCAATTCAGATAAGTCAAAGAAGAGCAAGAAAGTGTTTCCTTTAACTGAAAGTTGTTATATAGGGAGAGGGGAAAAAATCCTATGCTGAGGTTACTAAAATCTATAGTAGGGATAAATCTTCTGTGAAATTGTGAGGAAAGAAAAAGAAACCTATGCTAGTTTTGCAAAAAGAGCTATAAAGGTAACAACCACAGTGTCTGACATTTGCTTAGTTAAGATGGAAAGCACATTACATCTGCATATGTATAGAAACAAAGAGTATACACAGGGTTTAGTACTATTTCAGGTTTTAGACATCTACTGGGGGTTTGGAATGTATTCCTAGGAGTACAGGCAGATTACTGTACTTGTTTCACGGATGCTCTTTTATTTACTTTATTAAATTATAACCTCTCAATAAACAAGAGTTCACTCTTATAATTTCCAATACAATGCCTTGTATACCAGATAGTCAACAAATGCTTAGCAAATAAATGCACAATGGTACAAAGTAGCATAAATTTTATGAATTATTTTTTCATTTTATTACCTAGCTTTCAAGTCTAAAATGGAGAAATAATTTTATTTAATTAACAACTGATGCAAAAAAGGAAAATACCAAAGTTTTGGAAATTTGCTTGAGTTTAAATAGTGCCAATATCCCAAAGAAGCCAATTCATTTTTGATGTTACACTCCAGAGGTCTAATGAAAAACTCAAATTAGCCAGGAATATAGCTCAGAGACACAACGTGTGGTAAGCATAATGTCATGAGTTCGATCCCCGGCATCCAAAACAAAAACCTGAGATTGAAGCAAGACCCTGATGATTATAGGACTCGTCAAGTAATCTTCCTTTTGAAAGGAAAGCTGAAGCATGCTCTCTTTATCACAGTTCCCTTCACTCAAGGCATAATTAAAAATTAAAATTAAGAATAGTTTTCCAGCAGAAACTCATTCCCTTACAGACTCCAAAATGATGATGTGTTTGGATTTGACAAAGTCAAGTGTCAAGAATGAAAGTAAATAAAAATACAAAAAGAAAAATATCTTTATTCAAGAGGACAAACAAATATCTAAATTTCCTGGTAAAAAAAATAAACTGAACTCATCTGATTTTGCTCTTGCCTAAAAAATCTTCTAAAGTACGACAGATATGTCATTTTATTTTAAAAGGCATAAATTTATACAGGTGGAGATACGGACTGAAAAATCTTAGAAGCTGTGGAATTTATTGACAAAGGAGCCATTGACTTAGCAGATGCAACTCTAAACTCTAAACTCTCAACTGTAGGGAAACAAAACCACTGTATCTGCACAGCAAAACTACCTAAAGGCTCAGTAATTAGTAGCACAAGATACCAGAGGTGAAGGAAACTACAACAAGAAAAATGTGATAAAGACTATATCAAAATATCCAGCTCATGAGTTCCTACTTCCACTTTTCACCTCTCATTACGGAATTGAAAACTAGAGGTTTATTTTTTAGAAAGAATAAAATAAGAGGTATCTCTAAAGCAAGAATAATGAAACTATATGGAAAATAGAACTACTGAATGCCAAACAAGCGTCTCTGTCTGATTCTCCCTTTTGATTCAAAAGCTGCCAACCTGGTCTTTACATTCCAAAGACGTGAAAACTTTTCTCTAGAAAATACCATCAGTTAACATGAAAGATACAGACATGAGAATCAGTTATTCCCTACAAACAACCGAACCATAAGACAACCAGAGTGAAGTTCAACATGCAATCAGAAGTTCAGGATTTTATTATTTTGTCTTAACAATGAGCTAATACTGAGATGTTAAGTGGCTAAGTAAAGCCTGAAATGTGAAAACAGGGACTAAAATAAGCAAACAAGCAAACGTATTTTGAATAATGAATCTACTCTGGGTAAAGAAAAGAAACAGTGTAAAATTCTTAAGAAAAAACAGAACACTGTATTCGTGAAACTAGAATAGTATTACCATAGGAGGTGAACGTTCTAGGGGAAACAAGCTCTTAGAAAATAAAAACGTAAAAGCAAAAAGAAAAAGATTCAAAGAAATGATGGAAGATAAATCTGGGATAACGCTACAAATGTGGCATTTTTCTAAAGAGATATAAAAATAGGAAATTAGGGGACCTGATCGAGAGCATTTGAATGAGATGAGCCTAGAAAGAATAAGAACAATGGAAGAAAAGAAAATATTAATAACATTTTCCAGACGTGGAAGCTGTAAATTGCTGCAATAAATAAAGCACTGAGCACCCAGCAAACCAGGTAAAAGTAAACTCGATGTAAGACTGCCTATTGTGAAATTTCAGAACACTAAGGAAAAGAAAAAAAGCACATTTTAAAATCAAATGAGCCTGAGATATACCTCAGCGGTAAAAGCGGCTTCTTGGGACTGGTACTTCTTTGCTGGGGATATAGCTCAGTGGCAGGAGCACCTGCCTGGCAAGTGGAAGTCCTGAGTTTGACTCCCCATACCAAGGATAAAAGTAATACAAAATTAAAAATAAAAGTGGTCATGGCTGCTTAATGAGGGCATCGAACAGTAGAAGATAATGAAATGATGACTTTAAAAATACATTTCTTGCCAAATTATCAATCACATATGAGGACAGTTAAAAAAAATAGTATGCTAACTTACTAATAAGTTGTCATAAAATTAACCTGCCATAAACATGTTTTCTCAGAAAGAGGTAAACTTTCTCTGATCATTAAAGAGAGAGAGGGAGGAAGAGAGGGACAGAGCTATTTTCTGATCATGAAATGAAGGGGCAAAATGTAGAAAGGGGAAAGGTATGGGATAGAGAAGAGAGGAGACCCAACTCAACAGGAGGGCAAAGATAATTTCTAAGAAGATGGTTCAGGTGTGTACTGAAGACAGAGAATAGCAAATGTACCTGGAAAGGTCACAAGGTTCTAAGAGAGATGACTTCAAGAAAACGAAGTTGAGAAACCTAAATAAATCACATAAAGTTGATATAGAAAATCAGTAATGATTTAGAGGTTGAACTGTTGATCAGTAGTCTTGTGAGGCATTCATAACCCCCACCACTATTTTTTTTTCTTTGCTCCTTTCTCTCTTTGGAACCCCTCGTCTTGAAAACTTCACTTATTTTTATTAAGGCCTATAGATTATAGTTTAGATGCTTAGTTAGTAAATTTCAAGCAGGTAGTGAACTTTGGCCAAATCCCCAAAAGGCCTCCTTCTTTCCCTTAACTGGCCATAAAAATTATGGGAAGGGAAACATATGGGTTTATCTCAAGATGACCAAACTGCCTGGCGCCCACATTCTGTGTGTCAAGTAACCAGATGTGTAAGAAGGTTTTGTAGCATTCTAAGCAATGACAGTACTGTAAAGGGGTTCATGGTAACCCCCTGACCTTGTGAGCTCATACAGGGAAATATAAAAGAAGAGATCAAAGGAATCCGAGCCAGCCAGCCAGCCAGCAGCCAGCAGTTTTAAAGGCCTAGGCTGAATGACCACAGCAGTTTCAATAAATCTCACTTGTTTTTTGAATCTTGGTGTCCTGTGAATAAACTTCTGGAGCATGCCATAACAATACATGAGTTAAACTGAAAAATTATTAAATCCAAGAAAATAAAAATACAGTAAGAAATATTAACTACTGTTCACTAATTGATTAGCTAGCAAATACTGATCCAATCAATAAAAGTAAGTTAAAAAACATTCAGAGTACAAACAGAAAGAAATAGAAATAGAAATAAAGAGGGTTGGGAAATACTATTGGTCTTTCATCCTATATGTACATTAACAGCCCCTGGAGATTA
Organism: Dolichotis patagonum; assembly: GCA_004027295.1. Classification (NCBI taxonomy): domain Eukaryota; kingdom Metazoa; phylum Chordata; class Mammalia; order Rodentia; family Caviidae; genus Dolichotis; species Dolichotis patagonum. The sequence continues at coordinate 17,695 of PVJX010007956.1, read as the reverse complement.
AAACTATGACCTTTCACATAACATGTGGGCACTTTACTACTGAGCTAAATCTTCAGCTATTTTATTTTTTATTTTGAGATAGGATCTCTCTTAGTTACTCAGGCTGGTTTGAACCCGCATTCCTCTAGTCTCATCCTCCTAAGTAGCAGAGATTATAGGCATATGTCATTATGCCTGGCAATAATGAAAAATTAAGAGTGACCAGTTTGAATGTAGAAAAAAGTCATAGGGATGTACTTTGGCAGTAAGACACTTACCTAGCATGGTAGAGACCCTGATTTTGATTCCCAGTACCACCACAATACAAACAAAGTATCCAAGTCTTTTTCTTTAAAGATAAAAACTTGGGGGAATGCAAAGCTATTGTTAGATGATACGTTTTGTTAAATTCTTCTTTGTATATGTGTTACACATGGCATGAAATAAGTTTTGGTAAAACACTGGACTAACATGACTTGCAAAAATCAGTATTTAAAAACTTAAAAGATATGACTAGTCTTTGTAAATATGAACATTTACACAAAAGGAAACTTTTTCAGTCAATATTAACATAAAACTGCTTCTATTTACTAACATGTTGATCTAGTTGCAATCTAAATCATTTCTCAATGGCCAGGGAGATAGCTCAGTAGCATATCTGCCTGGCAAGCGTGAGGTCCTAAGTTTGATTGTCAGTTCAAAATTAAAAATAATAATTTTTCAACTGGTATACTACCAATTCCATTCCTACATAGAACTATAGCTCAAAAAATCAGCGACTTCTAATCAAATATAGTTCAGATCAATGTATTATGTTGTACTGAAATGAGAAGTCTTATTATATAAAACATTTTACAAACTAGTAAAATTAATAAATTTGTTATTTTTTATTCTTACCTCATTAAACACTTTTGCTTACACCATTCTTTAAATCACTCAGCAAAATATTACAAATGTATAAAGTACTGCAATAAAAATAAGCAAAGAAGTTGGGATTGATACTGCACACTTGTAATCCTAGCACTCTGGGAAGCTGAGGCAGGAAGATTACAAGCTTCAGGATTGCAAGTATGAGGCTAGCTTGGTCAATTCTGAGAGACTGGGCTGGAGACAGAGTTCAGTGTGAAGGCCTTGAATTCAATTCCCAGTACCCACCACCACTACCATCACAAACAAAAAAAAACTAAAAGATAATCAAATATTTTTGAAGGTGAAGAAGTGGAAAACAAATTCTCTTCCCTACCACTCTAAGACCTCTCAAGTCATCTCTTCAGGGCATGAATAACAAGACAATGGGACACAGGCAAACCACAGAGAATTCTAGCATACAACATTAAAATACAGTTCAAATATTAAGAAAATTTTGATCCTGTGTGCCCCAGTGAAAATCTTGGATACTTTACTAATTAACAAAGTTGCAGAAATTTAGGAAGTCCAAAAAAGTCCTACCCTGGATGAAAACACAGATTATTCATGTCCACAGTGATAGATTTTAAATTTACATTTTGGGTTTTAACCTCCCATTTCTTACCTGAAAGACTTTTTGATTATAAGAAACTTAAAAAATATGTAATTTGTTCCAAGTGTGACAAAGAGCACTCTAAATGGGTATTATAACTGAACACTGGTACTATTTTAATTGCAAATTTCTTTGCAGTAAATGTAAACAGTATAGACAACTGGGTATCTGCTCCAGCCCTCATTTCTAGCAGTTAAGGTACCAACCCTTAAAAAAAAATATTGGGAATAATATGGACTAAATATATAACAATTTGTGTCTTTTACACATTTGAAAAGATTATAGTTTCAAATACTGCAAAATGTTTCACAAGCCCATCTCTACAATGATAATTTTCTGCTTCAAAATCTAAATATTCTAGTTTCAGAAAACAGTAGTAATAATGTAGCTTACATTTAGACTCATTGAAAAGATAATGCCTAGTGGCCTGGTTATTACTTGCCTGCACAATATTGGTAACCCTGTACAAAATAATAAGGCAATCATCTCTCACCTATTATTTTCACAGATCTTTCAATGTCTTCCTTCCTCTACTCTTATTCCCACATTTTCAATATTCACAGACTGCCCTGACCCTACAAAAATTACCAAGGCTCTATAATGGAGTTGCAGAATTCTATATTTGCTCCTTCTTGTGTTATCCAATATTTCCTATCTTAAACATTTACAGTACTAGTCAATGTATTTCATTAAAAAGGAAAAAAGGAACTATTATCTATGGTTTATTGACAATTCCTTCCACTTGTAGAAAAAAATATATTAGCATCATTTCTTACTTCCCCTCAAAATCTCAGGAGAAAGCATGCCCTTCCTCTTCTACAAGGTTCACCTATACAGTGATTCCATATCCTCCTGTTTACTGCTGGGCCCATGATCCATGGGTTGCTCCTCTTTGACTACTTCAACGTTTTTTCTTATTTGATACTTTCCATCCTTAAGTAATAATTTTTAAGAATCCCTAGTTTGAAACCCATTTCCCTTTTAAGTCACACCCTCACCTCCATTCTTCTTCCAGTATCATTCTTCTCTACAAATAGCCCACACTGTGTCATCTTTTCAGTTTTCCACTCAGTTGTAGGTCTCCTCAAAGTTCTTAAATAAGATTAAAAATGACTCAACAAATCAGTCATATGATCTATCATCATCCTTAAGAAAAGACTATCCATGCTGTTGGGATCCCTCAAACTTTCATTGTTTTCCTGAAAAGAATTATTTCTAGGATATCAACTAGTTTTTATCTTATTTCCAGTCTCAGTTATGGCACTCACCTTTCTCTAACTGCCTTCTGAATGTATTTTCCCCTGGGAGGCACAAAGATGGTGACTTTAATTTTCCATTTTCAAAACTACTCACCCACCCTACCAAGCCTAAGCCTCCTATAGATTCTGCCTCTTGTGTATTATGACATCACCATCTGCTCATTCTCTCCAAACTTTATAATCTCAAAAACATCCAACTTTTTTTCTCCACTCTTCTCCAAATCTTTTCATTGTTTCATTAAAATCTCAAAGTCACTTATCGCAATTTTCAGTTCCCATCCTTTGGTAGAGCTTTGACCTCTTGCCTTTTAAATGGACTATTTAGTCCCACATCATTCCCCATTTGCAGTACATGCTCTGAAAGTGCTATGACAAAAAAAAAAAAAAAAAAACCACAGAGACTGTTTTTAAACAGAGCTCAAGTAAATAGTGCAGTCTCTAATGTGCTCTCACAATGTAATAGTTCTGCTTTGAAGACACTTTTGACCTAAAAGTTGAAACTTCATTATTTATTTAAAAAAATACTATTATAATTCAATCATAATTGGCTGAAAGTGCTTTTACCCACTTACTAAGGACTAATACATATGAACTGTGACTACAGCATCACTGTCACATTTCATTAAATAAATTTTAATCTCCTTTAGTATCTCAAACCCTATATAAGTTTAGCATGAATGTCACTGATAGTTTGCTTTCAAAATAACACTTACTTTATATATGCACTTACAAAAACTATTAGAATTTGTAACAGTCCATACCTGGTTTTTAAATTGAATCATGATGAAACTGAAGTCACCTAACTCCCCCTCCCCCTGCCACCATCTGTCCACTGCTATCCACTGGCTACTCTAAGCCACCACCATGTTTGCTGTAGTTGTCATTTGATTAGTTCCTTACTTTTCCTCTACTTTTCAACAGAGCTATGATTTTGAAACACACCCTGACTAGTCTCCTGTTAAAATTATGTTACTGTCCTACTAAAACTGTTCAGAATCTTTTCCCTTGCACTTACAAAAACACCCATATTCTTACCCATGCCTCCCAGTGGCTTATAATCAGCACACCATACATGTAACTCTCATCCACTCACCTCTAACTAGTGTCCTCCCTTCTCTTCTTCAAAGGTATCCAAGTTGTTACCTGTCATTCATTTCTCATTTCTAACACCTGTTCTGTGTCAAATGATACCCCCAAAACCCACATACATATTATTTTCTTTATTCTGTTTTAGTATAAATGTCACCTTCCCAGGAAGTATATCCCCAAACCCAAGCTGAACCAGCACCCTCACCACATTCACAGTTTCATAGCTCTCTCCATCCTGCTGGCTTCATTTTCATCATCATACTCATCTGAAATTACCTGTGTTTTGCTTATTGTCTGTATGCTTTCAGCAGAGGTTCTGGTGGTTCTGGCGCTAGTAGGACACTGCCTTGACAATAGGCATTCAAATATTTATCAGTTTCTAATGTCTCTCAAAGCTGTATCTCAAAAGTTTGTATTTCCTTGCCTACATCCTCACAGAAAGATCTCCGAAAGTTATCTTGTTACTTCCTAAACACAGTCTTCCTCTGGTATTCCCTTTCTTAATCAATGGCACCACGTGTTCAATTTCTTTTCTTTCCTCTATCTCCAATGGGTGACCAAGACCTTTCAATTTATTATCTTATTTTTCCTATCTCTTCTGTTATTGTCTTAGTTCATACTCTGATCACCTTTCACATTAAAATCTAAAACTGTTTTTCTTACTTTATCTGCCCTTGCTATGAATATGAGTTGTCTCCTCGAAAATTCACAATGGAGTTTAACGTCCACTGTGAGATGTTGAGAGTATGGAAACTTAACCTGACAATAATATTCAGAGGTGGGCCCTTCAGAGGTGATCAGGATTAAAGTCATCAAGATGGAGTCCTTAGGATTGAATACTGGTGGCTCTGCAATTAGACGGAGAGAGACCAGGATACACATGTGCTCCCTGTTTCATGCCATGTGATGCTCTGTACCGCTTCAAGGATTCTGCCAACAAGAAACTCATCAGCAGATATGGTCCCATAATCTTACACCTCTGGAAGTATGAATCAAAATATTGATGTTTTCTTTAAAACTCATCAGTCTATGGTACTGTTAGTGATGACAGAAAATGAACTGAAACAATCTCCAATACCAACATCAGAGAGAACTCTACAAAATACAAATACAACCATGTTTCTCTCCTGGCTAAAATTATTCACTTGTTCCTCAATGTGTATAAAATTCAAATTCCTTAAAATAAAGGCTCTCACACCCTTCCCTGTTGACTATCAAGTCCAAACATCCCCTTTTATCCCATTTCACAGAGGTCTTTTTAATTTAGCCACAATGGACCATTTACTATCATCTAAACCTGCTGCTTTATACTGCTATAACTTCACATAATTGTCCCAAGACTTCCCTAATCTACTCCAGCAGATTCAGGATACATACCATTTATTGTACAGAAGATAGTACACAGTTAACCCTCAGAATTTGTGAATTCTGTATTTTGTGAATTGGCCTACTTGTTAAAATTTATTTTGTGAAGAAAAAAAAACAATACTCATAAAGCTCTTGTGGTCACTTGTGGATATGCACAGAACTATTAAATATTCACGTCACCTAACATTTCACAGTCACATCTAAAGCTAAACAAAGCAACATTCTGCATTCTTGTTTCAGGCCTCATACTAAAAAAAAGAAGTGTCCTTTTTACAGTTTATTTAGTGCTACTTTTTTTGTATTTTTATGCTTTTCATTTGTGTGTCTGCTGTCAAAAAAGGCTCCAGTCACAGCAGTGAAGCTCAGTCTGGTGTTCTTAACAAAAGAAAGCTGTAATGTGCCTTTTGAGAATATGTTAGATAAATTTCATTAGGGAATGAGTTATAATAAGGTTGGCTATGAGTTCAATGTCAATTAACATTAATAATATACAGTAAGGTATCTTTAGGCAAAAGTACATAAAACAAGGTTACTTTTTGATCAGTTGATGAAAACACTGTAACCAAATGCTTACAGGAATGTAACCTCTATTTCCCCTACAAGAAATAGTTCAGTATTTGATAATTCAGTGTTTGCAGAGGCTCTACAAATGAAACTACTACAAATCATGAGAAGTGACTTTTTGATGGGCTCTGAAGAATTTATTCTTGTATGCTAATTTTCAGTATTATGCCAGGTACACTAAAATAAATACTTACTGAATGAAATTTATATCCTGGTTTCAAATCAATGTAGTGTCACTTGCCATATACATTTAGACTTATAGTAAAATCTCCATGGAGGACAACAGCAATATATCTCCCTCACCTCAGTAAGAATTTACTCAGTTGCAAAGGGTCTGAACATCATCCTCCACTCCTGTCCTTTTATTGCTTTTATAGCCAAAAACTGTGCTCTACAAGTTCAAACTCAAAATCACAGTTAAATGGAAAGGCATTCATAAACATTTGCTTTTCCTCAGCTCTAAAGGGTTTAGATGTAACTATAGACACAGACACTTACAGTTCCTCTAACCTGAAGTCCCAACAAAAATATTTTAAAAGATAACATTTAAAAAAGAACAATGATAGTACTATAGGTGAGATGGTAGAGAACTGAGAGAAAGAAATTAACAAAGTGAAGTTATAGGAAACACCTACAAGTTAGAAAACAGGTAAGATTTGGATGTCTAACCAAAAGGTAGACTTGATAATCTGAAAATAATTTTCTCACGAAATACTTAAAAATGCTAAATAAAACTCCAAAACCATCCCCTCTAACAAAAAATTAGCAAGTTCTCAAGAAAATCACCACTAGGGCCAACACAGTTGGGGGGGGGGAGCAAACTGATAAGCAAGTGCTAACAAGCACCTAAAAAAAAAGTTCAAAGGCCAGTGGTTTAGCCATTGGCTTGAATGAGATGAAGAATTATAACTCAGACCCCTCCAAATGAAAGTGTTACTAACCCCCACCTTATAAAAAGTCTAGTAAAAATGTGCCTGTTGGCCAGTGAAGACTAGACAAGGAAGTTAGCCAGTCTCTGTTTGGAGACCATACAAGAGGGAAAAATATCACCTGAGAATTTGTAATCACAGCCTACATGCAAGGATTTAATGTTCAGTTATACCTATCTGCTCCAGAAAATCCCAAACGGAAAAGTTACAGTGATCCTGGGTTGGTTGTTTCTTCAGATGCCAAAGAAAAATCTTAGCAGATCTCCGGAGGAGTATGTCCTTCATCAGGCTGTACACCATTCAAAATAAAAATCCAGCCAAGTAAGAGTACACAATCCAAAAATCACAAAACACTCAAGAAAAAAAAGTAAAAACACAAGAAAGTAATACTATGATAGTGGGGAGTATATAAAATTGCATATTCTTGTAATAACACTTTAGAAGCAAGCATAGTTCTTCCTGTTGATTTTTCTATAGGCCTTACAGAAATGTATGTGTGCTCAAATATTGTCTTTACAGTATAATCAACAGTTGATTGTAAAGCTAAAATCATAGATGTATATTTTCTAAGGTATATGGTATACTTTCTAAATTTCCAATACCACCTCCTTCTCCCTAGGTGGCATTTGTAAATGTGCTAGGGCGTTTTTGATGATATCAGTGACTGTGATACAGTGAATGAAATTAAGCACTGCTCAGGACAATCTCAAACTGCAAAGTATAGTAGTGTCAAAAATGCAACTCATGAATTGAGATAACAGTTTACTAACACAGTCAAGCATGGAACTGTTAACGGTGATTAACTTAAAAGTAAAACTAGGGATTGGAAGTTCCATTCAATCCAGCTATTCCCCTCCTGGGTATTTTTCCCAGAAAAATTGAAAAGATCAAGTCACAGTGATATATTTGCACCAATGTTCATAGCAGCACAATTTGTAATAGCTAAATCTTGGAAACAACCAAAATGCCCATCAACTGCAGAGTGGATGAAAAAGATGTGGTATTTTTATACAATGGAATATTACTCAGGTATAAAAAAGGATGATCTTGAGGCCTTCATAGGCCTCATAGGTAAATGGAGGCAAGTTGAGACTATCCTCATAAGTGAAGTAAATAATCATATTTATAAATATCACATTGTGTCTCTAGTGTAAAAAGTCTCTAGTGTAATAAACTGTAGGAGTAATAAAACTCAAAATGTGTAATTGCTATTACAAAAAAGAGAGGAAAAGAAAGTGCTCTTAAAGCATATAACTGCATGTATTTTTAAGTGTATAAGACAGATAACCATATTAAGTTTTTGGATCGTTGAACAGAACTATTCGCAGTCTCACTGTTTAAATGTCCACTTTGTATGGTTTAATTTTGTATCTTGAACAATTATTTCTAAGATGACAGCATGTAATTTATCAACTAGTGATTTCTTAGTTTATTTTTTTTGAAATTCTGTATTATTTCTACCCTTTTTTCTGTTTTGCTTTTTTTTTTCTCTTTAAATAAAAATTTAAAAAAAAGAATATGATCTCAAGTTGCTTCCATTTACCAGGAAAAAAAAAGTAAAACTAGGAATTAAAAACTTTTAACTTAAATTGTACATTCTTTCATAGTAATTTGGATTTATCATATAATATTAATACTTTTTAATTTAAAATAAGTTTATCATAAATAAGTAATGTGAGGAAAGAGCTATTAATGAATAAATTCTTTCAGATCTACTAAATTATAGAGTACTACAGCACTAAGAATAAAACAACACACATGACTCTTGGAATTGCTAGGCTCACCAAAACAGTCTCTTCAAATACTCAAATATGTTTCAGCTAAAATATTCTGAGAATTAAAACAGGCTCAGTAATATTGGTTGTGTACCCATGGAGTGTGGTATCTGATACCTCCTGTGCTACAGCAGCTGTAACACTAATGCTTCCCATGGTTAACAAAGACGAAGGAAAGAGTCAAGTTTCAAAATAATTATATGACCTGAGAGACTGCAGCTCAGTGATACAGCACTTGCCTAGCCATGTGCAAGGTCCTAGGTTCAACCCCAGGCACACAGGTGCATGCACACGCACACACACACACACACACCCACACGTGCGCACACACACACCGAGTAAACTGGCAGTGGTGGAATGGGATGCTTCTATGGTACAATTCAAGGATATGTTACTATATAGTAAACTAATATTATATATTATAAACTATATTATATATAGTAAACTAATGCAAGCCTACTGTTAGTTACTGATCTGCTAAAAAAGCAAATAGTTTGGATATAATGGAGGTCACTATATGAAACACTTGCTCAGATAAAATGCAAGATGAAGGCGCACGTGATATATAGGACAAGCAGACAGGAAGTGACTACTAAAAGAAAATTTGCACTTACTCCAGAAGTTTGCCTCCCACAGATGACAAATCACACACACATACACACACACACACACCTGGATCTGCCGCATCCTGACTACTATACTCTGAAGTGTTACTTTTGCTTTCCCTTTTTCTTTATTATTTAAAGTAGTTAATACAGTACACAGGCAGACTACTCATAACATTTTTAAATCATTAGTAGTTTAGAACATCAAATGGAAGTAGAATACTGAAAAAATACAACAGTTCTTTTAAAATATCTTCCTTTTGTCATTATGAATACATTCATTCACTTCTGTTTATTTTGCTCTCTCCAAAAAACAAACAAAAATCTTTGCATGTTGTTTCATTCAATAATTTAAATGTTTTTCATTTACTGCTATAAACCCATTATATCTTTCTATATACACATATTACATGCAATCTTTAACTATAAATAGGAATAAAATTCTTCTAACAAAAATTAACTCCTAGGCAGTTTTAAGTATCTTGCTGTTTAAACTTTTCAGATTTTAATAGTAGAATAAATTCAACATGGTAACTTAAAAAAATAACTAAATTCAAGGCCTACAACCTTGACTGGGGACATGAAATATTGTAACACACATGAAAAACCACTTGAAAAATGAAATACTTAAAGAAATCACTTCAAGAGGCCCTCAGAATTTGAATACAGAGTGATTGCTCAAGAATTAAATTAGTAAATGTGCACAAGAGGAATAAACTTGGAAAAAAAAGCATTAATGAAGATGGTTTAAACATTTGCAAATATTTAACCAAAACACCTAAAATGTACTCTTAGGACAAAAACATAAGAAAACAGGAAGGTTCTACGGCATTGTAAGCTGTTGGAAGGTCAAGATCTTGTCAAGCCTAGAAAAATGAAAAGAAATTAATGCAAATCTCAAAAATGTCCAGAGAACAGCTTATATCCTCTGTATTTCAGAGTTTTTCAACCTTGGCAGTACTAAAATCTGGAACACAATTGTTAGGCAGTGGATCAACCTCTGTTATTTAGTAACAACTCTGGATTCTATTCACTAGATACCTATCAGTAGCATAGTAAAAGCAGCTTTAAAATAAAACTGGGGGCTTATCTTGAAAAAAAGAGTAGGATCTTGGAAGATCTTCAAACTTAAAAATCTAAGGACTGCTTTTACCTAGGAATCTCTTCAAAACAGGTACCTCTATTTCATCTGATTTCTCATGGTGACTTCACAATGTCCTTTTTTTTACCCTTTACTCTCGGCCACCACTGTCTTTCAGGTGCTCCGTTAATTTCCCTTTAGGCTATCACAAGCTTCTTCCTACTATTCTGTTATTCACTATAAATCCCTGGGCAGTAAGGCTACCCACAGGTCACTTTAAAATATTTTAATTACTAAGCTGCTTAAAAAAAAAAAAGTCTGGCTTTCTATCACCTAGGAATGTTTATTTAAATTTCTCTTAAGAGTCTAGCTTTTCATCTGCTCAACCTAATTCATTCTTCTCCTTATAGGGCAAACTCTGTCATAACTGCATTGATCTTTTTACTTCCAATCAGTACAATCACAACTCATTTCCACCAAAATGTCTTCAATTATGTTATTTATGTCATCTAAGAAAATTCTTTCTTGGCTGTTCAATACCTAAATAAATCATGGTCCACCTTCAGTTTTAGAGCTAAATGGGTCCTCAAAGCTACCTCAAAATTAACTCAAACAAATGAGTAGGCAGTCTCCTCCACCCTGGTGAAAATGTCTTTTTCTGAAGTTCTTCTCCAATTTACAGCATGCTGTGCATGAGAAAAACACTACATGCTAAATTATGTTGCTTCCTAATATGGTAACAAAAATAACAACAACAAGCATAGCTTGTGTTTTACAGAATGATGCTTGGCTGGAGGGAAACAAAAAAATAGTTTACTTTGTCAAATAAACTATATAACATTATCCTTTTATTATGTGAAATTATGTGAATATATTATGTGAATGTATGCATTCAAGTTGACTTTTAGTGGAAACCTACTGAAGAGTAGCATTTTGAGTTGCTCTTTTTTGGAGATACTTTAGGAAAGAAGGATTTTGAGGTGTGGATGATTACAAAAAAGGGAAATACAGATATGGAAGAGTAAGAGTAGAAGATATTTGCAGTGCACAGAAACAAAGACAAAAACACATTTGCATCTTCAATCAAGAATTGCAGTGGCTGTTGGGAAGGAGAGAATGAGAAAAACTGAGCACAGTAAGTGTTCCACTGCTATGAGGGAAGACTTGCATGAAATTATCATGATAGAAACAAACTATAAATACTCACTTGGCAAGACAGCAAGCTGAATGAGACAAATAAAGGTTACTAAAAGCGTGCTGCCTAATCACAAACACCCCAGTTACACTATCTCTAGGATGTCTCTTAGAATCAGAAGTTGGAGCCAGTAACTTGTAAAGGAAAGTAAGAAAAGTTTTGAAAAAGACATCCTCAAAAATGAGTGTGAGGATTGATGAGCTTCCAACTTCCCCCAACTGGCAGTACTCAAAAGTTTCTTTCAAGAAAGTAATAGTGAAGTTAACTGTAAATTATCTGGCATTTCAAAACTGAAGAACAGTAGCATAAAATATTGATAAGCATATCTAATTTGCATTGGGTTAACATTAAGATTTTACAAAGATTGTTATGGGTTCATTCATGGTCTCGGTTTTCCTTAACCTTACTTACTCTACAATGTCTTAAATTCCTTCATGGAAAATCTGTCTACCTTGGTTTTCAAGAACTTAATGCTAAGGATTGATAAGAACACAGTGATTACTTCATCTCACAAGATAGTCTAACCTCCATAAAAGCATTGCTTTACTTTTTTCGATTTATCCTCCTTCCAAAAGATAGCCGCTTTAAAAAAGAAAAACAGTGGAATCAATTTGTATAAAAAATATGTGTAATCATTTCATTTTTTAAATAAGCAACTTCAAGCCAGGCCCGGGGTTGCACACCTATAATCCCAGCACTAAGGAGGCTGAGGCAGGAGGATCGTTTCCAGGGAGATGAGCTTGAGCTATAAAGTGAGCTCAAGGCCAGCCTGTACTGCATAATGAGACCCCGTCTCAAAAAGACACAAAACAAAATAAGCAACTTCAATGCTTTAAACTTTTTCACTCAGTTACCTAAGTTTCTTCTAGAATACTAAAAAGACAAAAAAAGGTAAATAATTTAATTTATTTAATTAATGCTAAAACTTCCACAGAATATTTAATTATGTGTACACCAACACATATAATGTAGCAAAATAAAAGAAGAAAACTTCATTTGAACATAGCCACATTCATTTAGAATATGAAAGAATTCCTATGTGATGATAATAGAACAAATGGACCTAACAGAAGTATGATTATTTTCTTTATTCAAAACAAAAGACATTATCAAACACTACTTAACCTCTATTGAACTAAAGGGGAAACTATGAAAAATAAATCAGGATTGTGTCAAGTTTTTTTGTTTAGTTTGTTTTGGTTTTTTTTTTGTTTTTGAGACAGAGTCTGTGTAGTTCAGGCTAGCCTTGAACTTACTATGGAGCCCAGGCAGGCCTCGAACTTGCAGCAATCCTTCTGCCTCAGCCTCCAAGTGTTGGGATTACAGGAAAGCACCACATGCTCAACTAGAATTATGTCAATTTTATACAATCTTTAAATTGGAAAGAATCTTTGAATCACCTAGTACATCTTGCCACTTACTATTTTGTCTTTCTTAGCACACTGAAATGTCATGTAAAAATAAAACATTAACTTTTGTCAACAGTATATTATTTATTGAACTGTTTTAAAATAAAAACTCCTTTAAAATAGTCTTAAATCAGACCTATCTTTTATATTGTAGGAAAAAAGAAAACTGTGAATCAAGCAAAGTCAACAAAAAATGTTTTCTTAACCAATATTACCCACTGTACATGTAACACTATACCAAACAATAAGGAAAGGAATTTATTGAATTCTAAAATGTAGCAGATTCTGCACTACAATTTTATATCATTCAATTAAAATCTTACCCTATAAATTAAATACTATATCCCCTATGTGAGAGATGAGGAACACAGAGTTCAGAAGCAACTTCAAACACCTCTACCAGAAAACCTAGTATCTGAACTGAATGCAGCCAGCCAGCCCGCCTGAACAACACACAAGAGCTACAAGCTAGAAAAACTGAGGTTACAATACATGTCTCTAACTCCCTTGCTATGCTGAGAAAGAAAATAAAATATAGTATCTAATTTCAAGAAACTATGATTTCATTATACAAAAAGCTATGAAAACATTATTTTTCTAATAAATAAGATTTTAAATAATATTACACTTAATGAAAAATCAATGTTTCTTTCAGCAGGAAAGCAACTCAAGCATTAATCTTGTATTATTAATAAAGTATTTATAGTTTTCTATAAAGAATATATAAAGTCTGTCATTACAATAGTAAACAAAATTTTCTGAAAAATCCAAGAATGATAAACTGTGGGATTAGCCATATCAGGTTAAGGGCTGTAAAAATGAGCTGCAAATGAAGAACTCCCAATTCCTTAGCAAGCCATTTTTATACAAAATTAAAATTACATATACTGTATATTGCACTTGATACAATACCATAGGACTTACACTCTTCTTTATATGAAAACCAAATTCAATGATTTAACAAAAAAATTAATGACAATGAAATGACAAAAATTAAACAAGATAAATTCTTATTTATCAATTAGGATGAATAAGGCAAGATAAACAAGTGAAATCATAAAATTTTGGAAGTCTAGAGACTACACTTACACTGCTTCACACTCCAAAGATGGTTAACAGTGATAATCACTAGTTAAAAACAATGATCCAAAGCTCCAAGCAAAAGACAAATCTCAACGAAAGACACATGCACACATATTTTTAAGTAATAATATACTGCAATAGTACTTATGAATCATTCTTTATGATTCTTCACTTAAATCAACTTTCAGGCCAAAACTACTACCAATCTTTCAAATCAGATTAGAGGGTTTTACTCATAATATATGTTGATACAGGAATACATTTTTTTTTCCTGGAACAATACACAAAAAATTACTGTACCTTCAGAACAATGAACTCAGCACTCAGCACTACTAACTCAGCGCTACTAACATTTTGCGTTGGATAATTTCTTCTTGTGGGACTATCCTGGGCATTGTTTGCATCATCTCTAACCTTTACCCCTTGAATATTAGTAACAACCCCCTCTCAGCTGTAACAGCCAAATGTTCCTGGAGAAAGGGGTCAGCAAGATCAACCCTAGTTAAGAAATACTAATTTAGAGAAAAATGAAGATAGAACAAAAGGTTTTTTACTAGTTACTTCCTCGTTTTCTGAACCAACTGCATTATCACTGTGGAAGGCTGAACTAATAGCACTCCAAAGAAATTTGTATTTAAATCCTTGGAACCAGCGAATGTTTTTTGTTTTAAAACAAAATTTTGTTATTTTGTTATAGATGTGATTAAGTGGGGGATTATGATGAGGAGATGTAAAACAGGAAACACAGAACTGACAGATTTGAAATGCTAGCCTTGAAGATTGGAGCAGTGCTGCTGCATGCTTAGGAATGCCAACAGCCACCAGAAACTTGTCTCCTAAATCCTTCAAAGGATGTGTGGCCCTCCTGATTCAGATTTTGGCTCAATGATTTCAGAGAGATGGTCTTCAGAACTGTGAGACAATAAATTTTTGTTTTTATTTATAAGTAACTAAAGTGTGCCAATTTGTTACTGCATCACAGGAAACTAACACAATCATACATGGGTTTTTGATGTTTAAAATCTGATTTTAAATTTGTAATGGGCAACATCAGGTGTGGTGGTATATGTCTGTACTCCCAGTACTCAGGAGGCCGAGGTAGGAGAACTGCTGTGAGTTTGAGGCTCGCTTAAGCTGTACAGTGAGTTTAAGGCTAACCTGAACTACATAGTGAGACCTTGTCCCTCCCCGTCTGTCCATCCATCTGTCTGTCTGTCTGTCTCTCTCTCTCCATTCCCCCCCCCACACACAATGCAATGAGCAAATGAGATGATTTATGGGAAGCATAGTTCTTGAAACCTAATAAGAAAAATAAGAAGCTTCAAGTAGTAAAAATGAATAAATGTTCCAGGCTCTTATGAATGAAAACACATAAACTTCCATTCAGATGATAAGTATATTTGCCAGTCATATAAGTGCTGTGTTATCATTTGTCCTGTACTATAAAACTGTGAATGAGACCAGCTGGTGATTGCTTCTTATGAGAAGCCAGCCTGAACATTTACTACTGAAGAAACAAGACAGAGGAAGAAAGAATATGGATGTGAACAAAGCAATGGAACACATGAGAGGTTTGTAGAGGTATGAACCAGGGTAAAGGAGAAACCAGGGAGAAAGATTAAGTTAAGTTATGCATATCTAAATAATGCAGTGAATAATTGGTTGTTAAACAGAGTATTTTATACTCAAGTAGTGGCTCTTAGAGACTTTAACATATAAACATACTCTTTACCCTTATTAGACCTACTAAATTAGAATTCACTTAAAGAACATCTGTACTAGTTACTTCATAGTAAAGTGACCTCAGAACAAAATATCATTTAGTATATACTTGCCTAAACCAGATTAGCATTTTCTTATATTAAAACTTCTCCTAAGATGTAGTCCCACTCAATTCAACCGTTTCTCTAAAAAAATCTTCCACTCTTCAGTTTTCCTTTCCTAAGCATTTGGCCATTAGTCTACTTAGAGAATCATTTTCCTTACAAATTTTCT
Organism: Dolichotis patagonum; assembly: GCA_004027295.1. NCBI lineage: Eukaryota > Metazoa > Chordata > Mammalia > Rodentia > Caviidae > Dolichotis > Dolichotis patagonum. Next base: position 1,845 of record PVJX010007956.1, on the reverse strand, counting down.
AAAAAAATGTTGTACACATCTCCAGCTGTCCATCCCATCTTTGAGCTACATCTATCTACCCTAACTAAAAGCTGTATTACATAGAATATGAAACAACAAAAAAGTAAAAGTCCCATTAATAGGCTCTATATTGCTATACAGTAAACCAAATTTATGAAAATCACTTTGCTGCCCACTTTTTTAAATAAACATTCTAAGCACACTTATCAAGTGAAATTCTAAATCACTTTTTATAAAAGATTTCCAAAAGCACAAACGGTCTATAAAAAAGTAAAGCTAAACTCATTCAAGTCAATCTTAGTGATACTAAGTAACAAAGTGTTGGGCTCTATGAAGGACACAAAGTATAACAATTTCAGTAATTTAGAAACAACTTAAGGTGTGGGGTAGTGTAGTTCAGTAGTAGTACGTATACTCAGTGTTATGAAGGAAGCCTTGTGTTCAACACCCAGGACCAGGAGAAAAAAAAATTCACAAGTACTAGGATAGAAAAGAGGGGAAAACCTAGAGGAAGGGATGGGTGTAAGTAAATAGAATCCTAAAAGCAATCACTTTGAGGGGAGTTAAGAAAAAGAGAAGGCTTCCTGGCTCAAGATCATGAATAAAGTAAAACCAAAAACATCCAGCAATACAAGTTAGTATTCAGCTAAATGTTGTATATTAATTCTTTACCCCGCAATAAATATCCACATCAATTTATACATATTTCTAACCTTTTCCATTTACCTTAATGCTCTTCAGAAATTTCAAATACATCAATTCTACTGATTCATATTTCCACCACCAGTGAAACCTCTATCTTCTTCAAAAGCATTATCAATAACTTTTGATCTGTCAGTCTAATTAAGTAAAAATAGTACCTCCCAGTTTTAATTTATATTTATATGCTATATGAGGCTGAATGTCTTAACATATGCTTAAAAACCATTTGGATTTCATTTTTGGGGAATTACCTGTTTATGATCTTTGCCACTTGATGAGTGGTCTTTTATTGTGTTGTAGGTACTTTTTACATATTAAAGAAGTTAATCTTTTATCTGTAATACAAACTGCAAATATTTTCCTAGTTTCTCCACCAGCATCATGCTATTTTTTATTATTTCTTTCCTTTACATATAGGTTTTATTTATCTTCCTTAACAAAACTGTAAATTCCTCCCATGAAGGACATTTCTTTGGTATATCCCTAGGAGAGTACTTTTCAAATCTTTACACCTGAAGCTCAAGTAATAAAAGGGAGAGATGAGTGTCTGAGAAAGTGACCAAACATAAACATTAGTTGTCACAGGGGTATCTACTGAATTGTCTGCCTAATCTCATAACACATGGTTATAGCAGGGATGACAAAGTTCTGCTAACATGATATAGATTACAGAATGGGAAGAAATGAGTACTAGATGAATTTGTCTCCAGTTGTCTAGGCTGGTACCACGAAAATACAGAAGCTTCTGGTGGACGTATTTTTCAGAAGAGAATGCAGAAGTGGAACAGGAACATGGTTTTCTGTAGCCAAAGAAGAATTGAAGCAAATGCCTGGTAATGAATAGAGACGTGGTGTGTCCTGTTGGCACTGAAGCCCCGAAGTTTCAGCATTCAGACTGTACAAAACATTCACTGCCTCTTAATAAATTCTTATTTACATTCATCAGAATGGATTTCTGTTATTTATGGTCAAAAATGGCCTACTTAACTACAACTATCATTTACTGATATAGTTTTATAAAGAGGTATTTTAACATAAAAACCTCAGTAGTAACCTCAGATTTTTAAGAGAATTCTTTGATGACACCTATGTGTCAGGAACATGTCTAAGTCCTTGAAACAGCATTAAAGAAATAAGATCACT